>JASWJB010000136.1:0-104923 GCA_032433595.1 Conoideocrella luteorostrata
CCTCTTTTCCTTTCTTTTCTTTTCCCTCCGGGGGCCTTGCCGGGGGCCACCTACCATGAGCTTATGCCTACGGTAGCCCACGCCTACAGCAGGCATCTTCCATGGCAGAATCCCACCACCTACCTTTTTTCCCTATCTTAGGGTTCCTTAACACCACATCTTCGCGATGTAATACATCACAATACATCACGAATTTTATTGACCAACAGCCACGAGACGGTGGCGAGCGCGGGCATTAACCAATTAAACCTAGAGCAGCAGCAGCGGCTCTCGTTGCAGGCTATCCCGTCTCCCAGCATAGGGTAGAGTCGCCTACCCGGGAGCCCTACTTGAATCTATACCAACTACGTCTTTGCGATGAATTTTAGATGGTCGATTTTACAGACCACTAACTATCGGTGGTTTAATGTAAAGCATGCTAATGCAATACTAACTACGCCCCGGAGCTGTCTCCTGGCCTGAACCTGGTTGGATACATCTTGTGGTGACAATGGTTGGTCTGCTGAGCGACTCTCGAAACAATTACAGATCTTACGCAGAAGTCTTCAATAACCCAGCACAGACAGACGCGTCGCCTGTACGAATGATACTACTGCACATTCTGACCAGTGGCGTAAGCTTACGTATCAATGACGCAGTAACTTGTGACTTGTGGCCTGCAGAATAGGAAGTATTGCCAAGTTGCAGGACGTTACTTCAGCCAGTGGGCAACAGCAAGCCTAGAAACACCAGGGGGTCTCCGAGTATTCTTATACTTTGTGCGTGTGTGGTCGAAGTAAATCATCTGTGTGAGCAATACCTTCCATGTCCTGGCCACATTCATCCGATCGGGGGTATGATCCCGGGAAAATATAGTATTTATAGTCCTAGCTTAACAGCGATCCGGCATGGACCAGCCGAGTTCGCGGAGAGGACGAGGCGGGCTGCATTTATTCCGTGCTTCTGTGCGCATACCACACCAATTATAAGGCCTAAGACTTACTATTCTATTAACAGCCTTGTCGATTTGGTAATGACCATGGAGACGGTGTGTGGTTATTGTCTTGCATGTATGCTTATTTTCCTCAGGCCGCGAAACATGTGGAGGGCCGACGTGTATCGGACAGCAAACTTGGCTGAGGACGGGCCGCCGCGATAGTTTGTCTGTCATTGTAAAAGGGCTCTTGATTTCTCTACTGTTGAAATCATCCTAGATCTCTTTAAATAGGTGACTTTCAACCTTGAAAGAAGGTCAGGACCCTAGGTAGTTTCACCATCGGATATTCTGTAACGTCTTTAAGTTGTGCTGTGACATGCCTAGCTGCTGAGCGCATACGGTCTCCCGTTACAAGCACATTCACGAGCAGCACTGACTACCCTGCTATTCTGTACAGTAGGCATGTGGCACAACGCGCACTCTCAACTTTTGAACTGTTTGCATCGGGTTTGTCTTAATTTTACAGCAGAGCACAGCGGACAAGTACTCCGCATGTCCTTCCCATCTTACGGTATGTCCATGCACTACATGATGAGGTCACGCTGCAGATGGTTTTGCGCAAAGCTGAATTGCACACGGAGTACTCCGTTCCCAACCTGGCAATTCGCTTATCATCCAGCCACCCAGACTGTTGACGGCCTGATTTAATCCTCTCGGTGCATTATTGATACGGCAGTCAGCCTGACAACAAGCCACCAAAACATCATCTCGACCAATGCACCAATACCCATACATTTGCTGTCTGCCTAGTGCCAAGGTGGTACAACTTCTTGACGTCTGGATTCAATCGCAGGCATCAATCGCAGGCATCCGTTTATCTTGTCCAAGTGTGACTGCCGATACAGTTGCCACCGAAGCCGGTTAAGCCGGTCGGCCAATCTCAAAGCAAGGCAGAGTCCTTTAGTCCTTCTTCCCCCACGACGACTGTTTGCGAGGAAGTCGTTTGCAAGGACGTTAGTTTTCGAAATCAGGTGCCGAGTAGCCTGTGTTTTACCAGCCATATCATCCACTGCCAAGGTGCTGCAAAATCGACCCTTGAAATCGGACTGGCCGGTTTCCATTTTGAGTTTATATCGTTTGGTGGGAACCTTGAATTAGTCCAGAGTGGCAGCCACCGGAGTCAAATGGTCAATGCTGCACGTACCAAAAGCATCCTTGGGACTGGACATTGTAGTTAGTAGTACTCCGTAAGGGGCTTGTTTGCACGTACTACTGAGCACCGCTGTGCACAAACCATGGCTATGGAATTACGGCATGGTGGACCTTTACGACAGTGCTCTTATTTCGTACCTGCCCACTAGTAGTTACTTGACTACTCGTACTGGGGGAAGGTGGGGGGAAGTTCGGGCGTGATGTTTGGACGAATGGGGTGAATGGCTGGCTCCTCCACAGCAGGTGCTTCGTATGTACCCGTACAATATGTGCCGTAGCACGGACTTTTCTGTCTGTTCTGCCCGCAGTGCCACAGCTATTATGGTGCATCTAAAGGACGGTCGAAGGGGCGGCAAGAGATTGCCATATTGCACGAACTTCCGAGCATGCAGCACTAGTACCTGTTGCACTGAGAACAGAGGCGGACAAATTGAGGGCAAGCACGGATGGCAACCAGGGATGGCAAGCGTGGACGGCCAGCATCTCGTGGCTGCAAGATACCCCAGCTCGTGCATGCGTACCGGTGGAGGCTCCATTGAATTGGACACACTGTACTCCGTATAACTGGAAAGTGCCTCGAATAATTTGGCCCAACATTGTCGTTCGGTTCCCAATCCGTCCATCCAACGTACCGGCTCGACTGGTTTACATAGGCCGAAAATCCAAAATCAATCAGAATTCACCACACGAGTACGGGGGCAGTGGGCCAGTCCGTTCAGGGCACCGAGGGCTTTCGGACTCGTGTGTTATCAACGGGGGCAGAATATCCATTTAAACTGACAGTTTTCCTGGATGGTGACAACCAGAGCACCAATCGACCTTCCAGGCCGAATCAACGTGGGCAGCCAGGGGAGGGAGGCTGAGGCCAGCCACCACACCAGACCGTCGAGGGTACATACAGAAGCGCTCCCAGACTCCATTGTGGACCGTTATGACCGTCCAATTGACGACGCCTCCATACGCCATCGCCCCTCAGACCCATTTCTCGATTTTCCCAACTTCCCATTCAGATTCGGACAACGGAGTGCCTGAGACTGCGGAGTACGGAGCACGGAGTACGGTGCCAGATATCAACCAGCATTATTAACGTTTGGCAAATCTAGCTGCCAGGGTATCAATCATGTCTCGCGTAATTTGGCGTCCTAACCTGCCACACCACCCGCTGCCGAGACCAACTAGTATCTAACACCTTGACACCGACGACGTAAAGAAGCCCTGCAGCCTCATTCTAGTCACCGATCCGCAGCTTTCTGCTTCGACCTACCAACGCACGAGGCGACACAGCAGCCCTGCCCCATCATGGAGCCGCCCCAAACTGGTGAATGGCGCCAGGGGTGTCGAGTGCGTACGGCCCATGTTGGTCCATGTTGGGTGCACAAAGTATCCTGCAGTGTGCGGTTGGTGTGATGCCTCTTCCATTGTCAAGACCCGAATCATCCTCACACTTCTTTTCTCCTTCTTATTATTGTCCTCTAATCTCTCTATTCTTCTTCCTGTTCGGGACAGACCCGTAGTTATCCAATCCTCACATAGGCACACAATCGGCAGTTTTATTCTTCCTGACAAGCTCTATCATTGCAGGGGCTGTCTATCAACATTCAGCTATCTAGCAAACTAGCAGCCAAGCAACCGCCCCCACACGACTTTGACCACACTCGAGCATCCGGCCGGGAGAACGAGAAGCACAGCTGCTGCTGCTGCTGACGTTGGTGATATTTGCAGACAGGACAGGCCGCCGCTGCCTCCGATCAATCATCTGGCGGTTTTTGTCAAGCGAAGTTCCCACCACATACATTGTGTTTTCGATCTCGTTTTGTTAGGAAAGATGGATGTTGTCGAAGAACTAGTCATCAAACCCTTTCGGGATGTTGTCGAAAAGGGAAAACTGGCAATAGAGAATGCGGGCGACTCTGAACAGATGCTCAAAGAAGCCCAACGGCTGGTCAAAGTGGGTGAGAGAGGCTTGACACGAATCGAAGCCAGCTGCAAAAAACGCTACGGCGAGTATGGCAATAATTTCATAATTCGCCTAAAAGAGAACTGTATGTATTCTTTTTTTCTCTCTCCAAGAGCATATAATGTCCGCATTCGTGCCGACTAAAACGTGACATTCCCCTTACCGCGTTTAAAACTGCACTCTAATCAATCCTTAATAGGCGAGATCACTGAATATCGCAAACAACTCACCGAATTGCTCTGGGATTTTGAGGACTATATCGAACCTGACACTTTTGAGGCCGAAAAATTTCATGAGCTACAAACCTTGAACCGTGAGGCCGCACCGAAAATTTACAACATTCTCATCACAATGAAACTAGAGGTTCCAAACCTAGACCTATCCCAGTTCTCGCCCCCGTCATCGCCACACCAACAAACGCTCTCTCCCATTCATATTAATACCCATAATCCCTTTGGTTTGATATCCTCTACAAGAGGGTCGATGTCTGGTTCGCAAGGCGATGCCAGATCAGTTGCCGAGTTTCCCAATGTGGAAGACGCAACAACCCAGTTGCGCAATATGACGTCGGATACGCGACTATCAAGTGCTCAAGGTCATGTTATTGATGTCATGTCAACTGCTTATGGACGAGACGATGCAATGGCCCCGTCATTGGAGCTACCGTTGCAAACGCCCCCGCGGCCGCCATCGATCAACCCATGGGACCCTCAAACGGCTCCCTGTAACCATGATGAAGAGATAGATAATTATGGCCTGGTAGATCGCAGACCAACAGTCTTAAGACCAGAGTCACCTGTCGATCCAGCTATCTCTCCCATGAGTCCTGAGAATCACCGGCGCATGGCATCGATGTCTAACCAATCATGTGGGAGTGCTGCTGGGCTCTCTGATTATAGTGTTGATGAACAAGTCGATTACAGGCATTCTGGCTCTAGTTCTAGCATCCAGTCAAATCCTACGTACGCAACTAGCTATGGAACGCGGTCACAGGCTTCCACCATGTCTCCGACCATTCCAGAAGAAGAAATACCGCGAAAACTAAGCAAACAAACCTACCCCCAACCATTGCAAGTTCGACCACCTGCCCCTGCAATTCCGCGGACAGCTTCGCGGAGCTTGCCCAGTAACCGAGTGGAGGACATGGGGCGCCAATATGACTCTATGAGGCAATACCAATGCCTTCCCCCAACTGCTCCTTTGCCGACACCACCTACCCGTCATGATAGCCTTGTGGCTAACAACCGATCCTTGAGCTCTCGCTCCGAGACCTCTAAGCCAAAGAGCCAAACAGGCCTTGAAGTCGTTCCACCGAAGGCGAATGCAGAGATAGATAGAGAGGGCTTGATACCAGTAGAAACTGAAAGTTCGATCGAAAAGCCTGATGTAACGTGGTCAGAAAAAGATTGTACCATTGGGCCAAGCAGCAGCTTCTACCAATACAAGGGCTTCTGCGAGGGTGCCAAGGAAGTGATTCGGGGTGATATTGGAGTAAAGAAGACGAAGAAGCCCGTAAGTTATGTTTTGTTATGCGACTCGATTGCAAAAATCGTTCTCACAACTACTTAGGGATTTTCAACTGCCACTACAGTGGCGAGATGTACAGGATGCCTGTTTGAGCTTGACTTTACTCAAATTGAGTATGATGTAAACAAAGAAGGTACTCTTGTCATATGATCAATTCACCTGTGGATCGAGACGCTGACTGAAATTTGCATAGACAAAGGCAATTTTCACAAAAGCGGGATCAACTATCGACTTCGTTTCCTGCAAAAGAGCCATCTTCCCGCCAAACGAGTCGACGACGTCCTGTATGCCTGTGTATTTTGTGTCCAATCCGGTCGGACTCTAGATGAATGTGATGCGACAGTGTTTACGAATTCGAAGGCTCTTTTCAATCATCTAACGCATCATCCACGACCACTGCCTAAAATCCCCGGAATTGCTGTAGTGGAAGGAGAGAATATGCCTGACAATTTGCGAAATGACTATGATATCCAACTCAAGAATCCACCGGCAGCCCATCCCGCACAACTGAATCTCTCTCAAATTTCTCAAAAAGCCACAGGGGTGTCTCGAGACCAGTCAAGAAGATTATACGGACAACGGCTTCTCTTTGACAGAAGTCCAGCCTTGGAAATCTGCCACGGAGCAAGACTAAGTGGAATCGATTGGCCAGAAAAGTATAACGGCGAATGGATCTTTGCGTGGCATGACGGCATCTGCGCATCTGTGCCGGCTGATATTATCAAACTCAACCCACCGCCATCGGAGGATATCAGAATGGTAAACTCGAGTTTTATCCGCGCAAAATCTAGATGGAAGTTCCAGCAAAAAGAAAAAGAGAAGGACAAGAGCTTCTGGCTCAAGTTCGACAAGAACGAGTCCATAACCAACATCAGCTGTAAGTGCACATTGCAACCAAGGAACTCCTACCCTTTCCTTTCTGGAGGGGGGTGAGGAAGACCATCTTTTGGCAACTCTGAAGTAACCTGTGCTTTTTTCTCTTAGATCCCAACCCAGAATTCTGGTGCTGGTCCGGTACCAATTCAAAGGGGAAATGGGGAATTTTCCCTAAAGTCTTCCTGGAACCGAACACGATTCAGGAACTTACCGCTGAAGGGGCCGACCGCGCCTTGACATTGACCAACGAAAAGAACAAGTCATCTTCTATGCTGTCCAAATTTCAATCTAAGAGACGACCTTCTGGCCGACCACCCAGTATTGCCGATTCAAGTAGCAGTCATGAAACGATGGGTGGCTATTACGCCTCAAGATTTTCTAGAGGGAGTAAGTAGATGGTAAGGATAGTAAGGGGGCATGGTACTAAATAAGGCTGTAGTGTCAGTCTTTGCACAGAAGAGATTGTTGGACTGAGGGTTTAGATGGGAGGGAGAGTCTCTAGAGTGGGTGGGTTAGACATGTTTGGCATTTTTCATTTCTGATTTCTCTTTGTTTGTGAGAGGCTTCTGACTGATATGCGATATACCCCGTGACATCATCTTGTATACGATGGAATGAATACCAATTTAGATCAATGTACTGTACAATTTGGATAAATATGATGTCGTTTCAATCAGTTGATCAAACGAGTTCGTCATTCATATAGACTCATACGGTGCGTTGTACATTGTGTTCTTCGAACGGTGCAGAGACTGGATCCCATAATGATAGAACGTCGAACTTGCTCCACTGCAGGGAGTATCCCTAGGGTATTTGCAAAGTGCGATGTGAATTGAGAGCATATTTCGCAGCACAGCCTTTGAACTGTCGAAAACCCGATGGTTTTATTTGCGCATGTCAACCAGTAACAGGTGGAGGATAAGGAAGGGGTTGGAAAAATAGCTAAAGGTTATTTCAGACTGGGGGGATTTCGCGAGGATGATGAACAATCGTGTGGATTCGACGGAGTACACCAGCACTATCTCTTTGGCGACGGTAAGACTACAACTTTGTACCGACAGGGGGGCGTAGCCAATCAAAAGCGGAACATTTCAGGGTCCTTCTTCTGCTTGCAATTTAGGTGATGATAGAAGTCCTAGCAAGCCCTGGTTATTACAAATAGCTATATTGCACGTCTCGCACCCCCAGCGGCTCTGAAGCACACGCCGCCGATTGAGGGCATCGCCACTTAACGTGCCTAATGCTTTGCGAGACCTTGACAAGCTAGGCAAAGCGAGTTTTTCCCTCGCTTGACGAGTTTATGCTGGTCTGTAGGCGTAAATTCGTCGCCGGCTCGGAACCTCTGGCTTGATCCGCCTGTCTGCCCGTAAGCCTCGCACAATGAATGCATCAATTAGCTGCTGCCGCCACGTACGTTGCAAATTATAGGGCTTCCAAATAGGTTTTCCCACGAAGCTGCAGAATATAGCTATTGACAATATAAATTTCAAGGAGGAAACACCATGCCAAGGCCTATGTGCCGCCCCTACAAGCTTAATGCTCACAGCCCCCGCGGCTTCGTAATTAATCACCCATATTAACGCTATTCATGTAATCATTATATTCGGCAGCAATAGACAGGGTTATAACCTCTTCAACAGCTATATCACCCAAAAAATTGCTTGATTGGCTTGCTTCTAGCATATATAGTTGTCAGCTGTTTTCGCTCGCTCAGTTGCTTCTTGTTGCCTGTGTACACACAGTGGTAAAAAAATAACACAAGTGCGTTATCCTTCCATGCAATTTCATTGGCCTAGATGGTAACTAGTATAATAAGATGTCTTGCTATAATACTCCGTAGCTTACAAGGTTATTTTTAGTTAGCAGGCTCTCTAGCTTATTATTTTGTCAGGAAGAAGAGAACACACCAAGCCCAGAAGACCTTATGATGCTGTTCGGTATCAATTGGTCAAATGGTCTGTGCGGTTAAATTCTCGATATCGTGTGGTGCAATTCAATTGCGCAAGTGTAGTCAGAGTCGTGGGACGGAGTTATAAGTCACAGAGGTATAAGTCGGAATTGTAAGGCATCGGTTTGTTTCTCAATTAAGCTTGTGGACTTGTTCAATTGCATATGATTAGACGGCTGAGGTATTTGAGTAGTCAGTATCATGTAATAATAGGTATTTAAAGATAAAGTCAAAATCTCAAAGTGTCAATTTGCTTCACGAAGACGGCATGGTTCCTTTTTTATTCCGAGGGGAGCTACGTCAACTATAAATACGCTGTTCAAGGCTGACTAAAATCATGCTTATCGAGGAAAATTCTCGCTCCAAGTAGCTACCCTTGGGGTGCTCAATTCGCGCACAAATTATATAGCCAGCATTGGCCGCTTGTATTATTCACCGAAGCAACTATAAATTCCTTCCAAATGCCACTATTCACACGGGCAGTGGCTATAGCATCAGCATTTTGTAGTCGAAGAGCTTCAAAGAGAGCTAGTGATAAAAAGAGATTATCCATATAGATATAATATATTTGCCTAGGCAGCTTATTTACCAAGGCTATAATAACACTCTGCGTTAGATTTGGATAAATTCTATTATCACCACCTCTCTCTGCTATACGCTAGCTCTTACAGCCGTGAGGAATTGGCTTGCTAGGGATGGTTATTATCTGTAGAGACCTTCCTTAAAAGTTCACTATGCACTTATCTACAGAGAGATAAGTACCTGGATTATATAATTCAGGGGACTTGCTTTATATGTGGCTAGATCACTCGTTACATCGTTGAAAAGGCGTTTGTTTTAGTCAGGGAAAATGGATGAATTCGTACGCAGTGGAGTAGCTGCTTAAAGCGGTATCGAGGCATAAATTTAGTAATAGAATGCGTTGGACATTGCTGGCTAACATTAGAAGTCCTCTACTGGTCACGAATATTATTTTCTTTGTGCTCTACCATATAAATTAGCGTTATAATCCATAGATATACCTTATCTATAGTGACAGGCGTGAAAGGCTGATTCATCATAGCCCAATTTTCTGGCCGGTTTAGCGGCGCCACTTCTGGCTCTAGAGGGTCATTTGTGTACGGAGTAGCTGATCCATTATTTAACTAGCCCTAATGGTATGAATTCTTGGAAGAGTGACAATGGCGTTGTTGGTAGCAAGGAAATCGTAGCATCGCGGGATTCAACGATAAAAGGATCAAATTTATCACCACGTCTAGTAGCGGGATTGAAGGCAGGCCGGCACGTGTTATCGGAAGCTTGCTCACGTGAGCTATGATAAACCGTAGCAATTACAGCCTGCTGCGATGCCTGCTGCGATGCCTAACGATGTTGCGAGCTTTGCTGGGAGCTTTGCCGTAGGCCAGGCCACACTCTCGTGCTCGTGCCCGTCAACACGGACAACCTGCGGACTAGAGTGACTGACCTTCAGTAGTAGTGCTCTAAATTCTGCCACACCAAAACAACACGCAACGCGTTTAGCAGCACTACCCGACGATGACGGTCGCCAAAGAGATAGTCGCCACGTTAGCCACCGTAACCGCGCACTCCTTGCACCAATCGACAGGCCAACACACGGGCAACAACCTCACCATCGTGTGAGCAGTGCGTGCGGCTTCATGCACACGTGGCTCGACGTCGCCTGTTGTACCACAGACTGCTGTTGGGAACACAAAGGCGAGTGATGATTTTATGCTGGTCACGCATTCACCAACACCTATGCCACTTGGCCAAGTTTATTCCCGCCAGCCACATCACGAGATCCATCACCACGCACAAAGACGTGAAACTCACCGGTCGTGATGCATCTTTGACCACTTCCAGACGGTTGTACGTACTTCCATTACTCACTCAGATGTACAACAGTGATACTCGATGCACCACAATGTCAACTATCCTCACCGCTCCGCCAAATGTCGGCATGACCATGTTCCCGTGCGACTTCGATACCGGGCAATGTTCCATGAATTGGGTAACTGTCGGGGTGGGAAGTCGCAACTCTATCACGAATAGGGAAAAAAAGAGAGAGACAAAAGGCATTACCGACGGGTTCCCCCCACACACAATGAAGAGTGCCATGCAACCGGCTTAAGTCGCGCATTAACTACTAAAGTCGCATAAGAAAGCTGGAGAACTAGGACAGCTACATAATATATCAGTTGCAAGACACAATGCTGGTGAGCTATATTGTATGCAGGTGCGACGTGATGTCGACTGTTGACTAGCTGCAAGCAAGTGCGGTGAGTTGAGTCGCACGCAATCAATCGACGCATTGCATGTGCGTCATTAAGTACCTCTCCGCGGCGATGGAGTCTTGGCAGTCTTGGCCGCGACATTCAGTCAAGAGCCAGCCCCAAGACGGCAGAAGACCGAGGGAAAAAAAAAAAAAAAAGAAAAACAAAAGAAACAAAGAAACAAAGAAAGAACAGGGCTGAAGCAGCGGGAAAGTTGAAGGGAGGTTGGCGGGCCTGTCGTTCCATGCAGTTCCCACTTACACGGCGGCAGGCATGAAGGGGCAATCTTGAACTGAAACACGCTGCCCTTGCTTGCCCTGCCCTCTTCAACTTATCTGCCGCTTTTCATTTCTATGCCGCTATCGAGGACCGCTGATGTGCGCGACATCTCGGGCTCTATTCCAGGGCCTCCGATGCTCTGCTACTGGTTCCTGACATCGTAGGGGTTCTTGGTCTTGGTGACACAGCTTATGAGCTTCGAACTGCTGATGACACTTATTATGCATAGTGACGTGTATTGGGTATACTATAGCAATGCAACAAAGACACATTACCACAATAATGTAAGAACGGCGTGCCTTGCCCTATGAACGTGGAACTGCGGACTGACTTATGCCTGCCATCGCTTCGTTTGGTTGGCGCTACGACGATGTCCAAACTTGGCGCCAAACCCCTGGTCCGCGCCAATCATGACTTTGTATCTGCGGGCCCCATCGGAGGGCTGCCGTCCGATCGGTAGGCTGCCCTTCGCTGGCATGCTGGACGAAGGACTTTCAGGCCAGGCCAGAAACGGGGCCAGCATGACTTCGTGAGGCGGTAAATGTAGTAAGGGACCTCCATGTCTACCCCCGTCTGTCTGATGCGACACTCACTCCATAGTATCTTGAGAGAGCCAAAATGGATCCACGCAAGAGGATTCGAGGAAACAGGGGATCACAGGAGTAGGCCTGGGTGTGTCCCAAGTCTAACCCTGGCACGCGGCGCATGGGTTCAACAATATGCTGCACAGCATGCTCTCCGTGGCCCATCTACGTGATCCGTCCACCATGGCAGTGAGTTGCAAGTGTTTTTGTATGTACGGCTGAGCTAGGCACTTATGGCACGTATTTTGCCTGAAGCATTACCCTGCCATCAGGATCACTTTGCCCCAGCTTGGTATAATAACCTGGCCCTCCCACCTAGAGACACCATTCATGTCACTGAGGCTCCCATGTCTGTTCATGTCTTCCAAATAGTTTTAGAGTTCGTCAACTGCATTACGTATCCGACCACAGCTACTTCTGATTCACTCTTCTACTTCCAGCCCTATGATACTGAAAGAAGCAAAGTTTCTGGCATGGTTAACCTGAAGTACACCTGAACACTCTTACATCAGCAATTTCTTCTCCCTATCCCTACCTCATCATTATCATAATTTTTATTTCTATTTTCCTTTCCTTTCCCCCCCCCTTTTTTTTTTGGAGAGCTATACAAACCATGACTTTGAGTAATTTCAACTGGAAATCTTTACTCGCTGCCGGAGGGGCTTACCTGGCAGCGAATGCCATCTGCGTGGAAGCTGCCAGCGCTCAGAGTTATACCGACAACGCCATGGCCGCGATAAAGGCACTAAACGAGAACTGGTACAACGTTCGAACGGGTATCTGGGACGATGCTTGGTGGAACAGCGGAAATGCCCTCACGACTTTGGCTGACTTTGCTTCAATACGACTTGCCGAAGCCAACAAGCTTAATATTGGAGGATATATGCGCAATACATTTATCCAAGCGCAGAAGACAAACGTGCAAACCATAAAGGCTGTTGCCAAGAATGGTATGGTCTTCTCCACGTATTGTTTGGATTACAGTAATGGCTGCATGGCCAAGCGGGGGTTCTTAGGAAAGCGTGGGTTCGACGACTTTATCAATGAGTTTTACGATGATGAGGGGTGGTGGGCTCTAGGATTGATACGGTCCTTTGACGTGTCTGGCGAGAAGGAATACCTCAGCGCGGCCATTGATGTCTTCAACGACATGCAAACAGGTGGAGGAACGCCGTGCGGCGGCATCTGGTGGAGCAAGAAGCGCGACTACGTCAATGCCATAGCCAACGAGCTATATCTGTCCGTCGCGGCTTCTCTGGCCCGCCGAGCCCCTCAGAACGAAACATACAAACGCATTGCGATTGATCAATGGAATTGGTTCGAAAAGAGTGGCATGATTAATGCCCAAAACCTGATCAACGATGGCCTCACCAAGGAATGCAAGAACAACGGGTTGCAGACATGGAGCTACAACCAAGGCGTGGTACTTGGTGGGCTTTCTGAGCTGTTTCTTGTTACCCGGGATATCAAATACATCGAAAAGGCTGTCACTATTGCACAGGCAGCCATGAAAGCCCTTTCTAGCCCTGAGGGGATCTTGGTTGAAACGGACAAGTGCGAACAGCGCCCCGGAAACTGTGGCAAAGATGGCCAACAGTTCAAAGGAATATTTGTCCGTAATTTACGATACCTGAACGACGTGGCACCCCATCAAGAATTCAAAGACTTCATTATTCGCAATGCCGATTCTATCTGGAAGAACGACAGGAACGATGGGAACAAGCTCGGCGTTGCTTGGACTGGGCCGTACATTGCGGCTAACGGGCCTACGCAGAGCAGTGCGTTGGACACCCTCGTTGCCGCTATTGCCGTCTCCTGAACAGTAATGTTTTAATAACGTTTGAAATGCATATTCACCAACACTGGAGGCTTGGGACACATCGACTGGGCTGAATGGCCAGAGGTTGAGTGACACTGGAGTTTGGGGATGGAACTCTCTTTCTTTTCTTTCCTATCTGAGCTATTTTCACTGCCTCTGGAGTATTGGGTCATTTTGGTCAATGCATGCAATGCCGACTTGCTTGCATGCGTACGTACATATTTCCCTCAATATGCAACTTAGCGCAAGATTCTTTGTAAGAATCTTGATCATACCATATTAATTCTTCAATCACATCAGGCATACATTGCGCACTGTCGCAACGATGTCGTAAAAGTTCACCTCGATGACTTAGCCTCTGGCTTCGCCTTGTGAATCACCACTTGTGTAATGTGACCAACTAAAGAGACAAAGCATCTTGCAGGGCGATAATCACAATCTGCTCATTATCAGAAACAGTAATGATTCACGCTAGATAGGTTGAAACAAAAGGGTCACTGAATGTTGTTCCCTCGCTCGGCCCGGATTCTGAAGGGCATGCTGGAGAAGGAGACTCCGGGACAAACGGCTCTAATGTAGATACACAATACCAAAGCGCTTTCCTAGTTCGAGATTTTTCTGCTGCTCCGTATTGTCAATGGAACTGAACTCAGAACATAAAGTTGCCCCCCCCCCCCTCTCCTTCCCATCCAAAACATCTTGTTCGTGAAACAGACGTTGACAATGACCCACTATTTCTGGGCTGAGACGAGATGGTTCTCCTGGATGTGATGCCCACGGAACATTCTGCAACAGCAAGGAGACGCTGGGGGCGTTTCCTCACATTCATTTGCCAGTTCGGACTTCTGCGATTGGCACTATGAGTCTTCTCAGTACGATTGAAAAAGAATGATGCCGCCTTTGGCTGAATTGGTCATGAGGTGATGAGCTGATAAGCAGAGAGGCATGTCTTGTTGCCAGGGGCTCAATTATTTCGGTTGAGGGTTAGTCACTGCGCTGAACCGAAGACTGCGGTGATTTTATTTTGCGCCATCCTTAGTTTCGCTAGACTTCCGTTGTGTTTTTCTTTTTTGTTTGGCTTGTTTCCTGTCCAAGACCTTCTTGTAAATTGGGATTTGGCTACTGGCGGGGTCACGGTCGGAGTAACTACTGACTGACCCGTACTTTGCAGCGGAAGGCGATCAGCTAGTTCTGGGTGGGGCTTTGTCCTGATGCCGGCCGCACTTCAATGGTGATGGAATCAATGAACACCGAAGCTTGGAGTTTAATTCGCCGTCACCAAATCCGGAGCTGTGGACGAGATTTGAACGCTCATAACGACCAATGTCTTAGGGAATAAATGCAGACATCAAAAACTCGAGTTTTATTTACTTTTCGGTCGAAGGCGTGATGTGGTATTAATTCGGCAGCCTAGAGACATCGCGTTCGCGGCATACCCCGCCGGCAGGGGTATAATTTCCGAATGGTGCTTTGAGCTCAATACTACTTCCAGTCAGCCAAGCTCCCAGTGTTTAGAAGCGAAAACAACTCTTCGTGCCACTGAATCCATCAAATGCCTCTTTGATAGACACACGATCACGTATTGGCAAATATGGATGCCCCAGAGGCGGACTTCGATACCAAGCTGCAAAAGATATCAGGTGACCTCCTTGCCGACCTCGACGGCGCTCTCACAACAGCCATCCGCAAACCACATGGCCATGGTGGCGGCACCCAAGTGCGATCTTTCGTCAGGGCCAGAGAGACATTCAAATCGACCACAGCGGTAATCTTGTCTATTGAACCTCGGAACGTTGTTGGGGCTACGTTGCTAACCACTACAAAAAGGTCCTGGACTTGTTTCAAGAGCTCCCGCAGCTGTTGGATCCCCATCTCCCCAAATGGATCCCCCTACTGGCAGAATCATACCTGGAGTACTCTCAAATGAGACACAGAATCAAGCGGATGCCAAAACAACCAGATCTTCTCGTTCCTGTGGACTTTGCGATTTGCCGCATTCTCTACGCGTTCTGCAAAGTTCGCGGAGAAAAAGTCATAGTTCGCTTTCTAAATGCCGAAACTAGATACCTCGAATTATTACTCTCTGCTGTTGAAGAGGCAGAGGAGAAACGCAGTCTTGAACCAACATCATCATCATCATCATCATCATCATCATCAGGATGGGAGTGGGAGCAGCGGTACGTGGTGCTTTTGTGGCTCTCACACCTTCTGTTAGCGCCGTTTGATTTATCGACGATTTCATCTTTGGACATTGAAGAGTCTGGTGTTCCAGATATACCGGGACTGCAATGGCCCCGAAATCTCCCAGGTATAACAATGAGGGTGGTGCCTCTCGCTATCAAGTACTTGAATTCACCCGGGAAGGAAAAGGACGCAGCTAAAGCGTTGCTCGTGAGGATTGCGATGCGCCGGGATATGCAACAGCTTGGTATTTTGGATGCTTTAATTCGGTGGGCACTGACGTCTCTCCGCATGCAAAAGGATGAGCCGCTAGAATCAACGTATTTCTACCTAGGGGTACTATCATTTTTGGCTGGTGCATTGAGGTCGGCCGCAGAAACGTCGGACATGGACTCGTACCTTGCGTCTATTTTTCATTGTGTGTTTGACATAACCCTCGGCTCCAATGAGCTGTCCAGATCGATTTACAAATTGGCCATAGCGAGAAAAATAATCCTGAAGATCATTCGATCAGTCACGGTGTCCTTGCTGCGGAAACCTCAGCAGACCATGGGCAACACAGAGATGGTAGAGACAACCATTGGGTATCTCATCGACAGTGTATCTGACACCGATACTCCTGTTCGATTGTCAGCAAGCAAAGCGCTCAGCATTATTACACAGAAATTGGATCCTGGTATGGCTTCTCAAGTTGTCGAAGCCGTACTCGAGTCCTTGAACCGGAACGTGCTTTGGACCAAATCGTCCAGCGGCCAAGGAGAAAAGCCAACAAGGAACTTGTCGTCTGTTAACAGTCTTGAATGGCACGGTTTAATGCTTACCCTTTCTCATCTGCTATATCGGCGTTCCCCCCCCGCTGCACAACTCTCGGATATCATCCACGCCTTGCTGCTGGGCCTCTCCTTTGAGCAGCGAAGCACATCTGGGAGCAGCGTGGGTGCTAATGTCCGGGACGCTGCGTGCTTTGGCATCTGGGCCCTTGCTCGTCGTTATACCACCCAGGAGTTACTTGACGTACCGACGACGTCTGTTTTTGCCGCTAAGTCACATCCCTCAACAAGCTCCATTCTGCAAGTTCTAGGCACAGAACTAGTTGCCACGGCATCACTGGACTCTGCCGGGAATATCAGACGCGGCGCATCCGCTGCCCTGCAAGAGCTCATTGGCCGTCATCCGGACACGGTTGAGAGAGGTATCGAAGTTGTACAAATTGTTGATTACCACGCTGTGGCAAGACGAGCCAGGGCTGTTGAGGAGGTAGCTACGAAGGCGACCAAGCTGTCTGGCCAGTATGGCGATACTCTCGTCGATGGTATTTTGGGCTGGAGAGGGGTTGGGGATACAGATCCTCAGTCTAGAAGAGTTTCTGGGGCCGCTTTCGGAGAATTGACGAAGGAGCTGTCTCTGTTAGACTCGACGAATCCCTTGGCTCGTTTTGAGTCATCTATAGAGTTGATTCTAAGACGAATACACTGTCTGGTTAAGCGCCAAGTGGAAGAACGCCATGGTTTGTTACTGTGCTTTGCTTCTGTCCTGGACAGGCTTTCAGAGTATGCTCCACAGACTGGTCGTTCGCCACTGGTTCAAAGGGCCTTGGCATCCGTTGCCGACATTCTTGAAGATTGCCGGGACACGGAGTATCGCAAGCCGGAGCTCATCGCAGAAAGCGCCAGTTGCCTAGCTGTTTCTACTCTGCCATTTCTTCAAATGACAACGTCCGGCAAATCTAAACTATCCTTAGAGCCAGGGCAGAACTCTCTGTCCTCATCCCGACTTCGAGAGTACATTTCTTCAACATCTTATTACCTTACAGACGCTACACCCAATGAGCATGTCGAAAGGCTGGTCGCTGCGCTGAGGGGGGTAATCCAGGGATGGCTGAGCAGAAACGAACCGGAAACCGTGGAGCCGTCATCCTTAGCAGGTTTGGTGCTTCTCATGTTCTCTACGATCCAAACTCGAGAGTCCATTCTTCAGGAGTGGACCACGATGGTGGGAAGCAGTCCGACAAGGACAACACGAACCGTGACGACGGGCCAAGGGTATTTCCATGCTTTGGCAATGGCGCAGCCTCTGTCTCAGCAGCTGCATGTTGGGCCTGGACGCGACTTGGCCAGTCAGGCGTTACTGGATCGATGGGCAGAGGACGACAATATCGAGATCAGAGTAACGATATTACAGAGTTTGGTTCGCAGTGGTCTTCTCCAAGCAGAAGCTAGTTGGTTTCTGGACCTGCTCATTGACGGCCTGAGTGATTACACAACGAATGCGAGAGGTGACGTCGGCTCACATGTCCGAGTCCAATCGCTGCGAGCTGTTCGTAGTCTATGGGAACGTGGGCGTGGGTCTGACACGGACCAGAATCTCATGGAAGAGTCTACGACGAAGCTATTCCCATCCATTCTAGGCCTATCGGCGGAGAAACTGGATCGAGTGCGTCCAGAGGCCCAAGCTGCGATAGCCTTGATGATGACGAAAGACAGGTGTGTATAACCAACTAGCTGCAAAACGAACATTCTCTTTACACTAACACAACGCCCCAAAGTGATGCTGAAGCTTTCCGATCTCTTACCTTCTCATCCAAGACATACTTCGAGACCCTCCTCGGTCTTGTTGTGTCCGACTCCCTGTCCGAACCGTTGTTCAAGGCCGCACGCCAATATCGCCCGGCATGGATGGCAGAACTCATGGCGGGCCTGGTCACATCCGCCGACACAGGCAACGACGACCTAGTCATAGCTAGTCGCGCAGCACTCACAGATTTCTGCGAAACATCCCAGCAGCATCTCGATTTGGTCTGCACGTCACTCGTCCAGAATCTCCGCAGTCACCCCACCGACGACCGTATTGCAGTCCCAACCTTGGAAATCATTGTGTTTCTGTTCCACACCGGCCTGTTCCAGAATAGCAAGGGCGTCAATCTCCGTAACCTATGCTTACATGCCCAAAAAGCGGGCTACAAGACAGGCAATGTTCGCAAAGTTATTGCCTGTGTCAAGGTATATGGAGGGGTTGCCGGGCTCGGAGGGGGCCCCCAGAGTGCAGACGAAGCTGTCAAATCGGGAGTGCTCGAAGCCAGGAGGAGACTCGGGGCGTTGATGTTCCACCCTTGGCCGCGGGTCCGGAGCATGGTTGTCGATGAGATTTGGGGGTTGCTGGGATGTGAGGAAGGCAAGGGGGATGCTAAGCTGACTGGTGTTGACTGGGGTGCGGCCGGGAAGGGAGAGATTCGGACTCTAGTGCACGCCCTGGGAATGGAATAACGAACTAATGAGGAAGAAAATTCAAGAAAATGTGTGTTTTGGGTTCCTTCTCGGTGCTGAGACTTCAATATGATCATGATCAAGGTGCTGCTGCACCAAAATTATGTTGAGTATTGACTGACTACTGTATGTACCTCGACAACATACACAGCTATCTTATCACTAAGCGAAAGAGAGATACAATTTAAAAGGGTAGTGTATTTTACGAACACACAGCAATTGCTGCAGTGCAGCTGCGTCGCTCACAATGATTGTACTGCACATATGGAGCACATTCCTACTTGTTTTCCATGATTAACGTGGTACATGTCGGCATGCTGCCCAGGCCTCGAGTACGAGCTCCAGCTCCAGCTACAGCTCCATCCAGCTACAGCTCTCAGCCGAATAGTCAAGTCACAGTCAGCGCGCGCGGTACAAGTAAGTCGGGTAGGAAGCTTGGTTGGACAGCAGCAATGCTATCGGCGGCAGACCGATGGCTGCAGTCGCGCATCATTCAACCCATCCATCCGAGGCTCGCTTAGTCTTACGGATGCTGATGCTGATGTTGATCCCGATCCTGATTTGGGGGTCCTCTACGGCGTACGGAGTAGCTTGTTATAATTATAACCATGTACTCCGTAACCACTCCCGTACTCTATGCTGCTGTGTAGATACAGTGGCGCTGAGATTTAGTTATACCAGCAACGAGCCGGGTGAATGGCTCATGGCTCATGGCTCAACCTCACCGATCGCACCGCTTACTGGCTACTCCGTCCTGTGAAAGCAGCACTAGGTAACTGGTTACTATAAAGACAAAATTCTGAGTTATACTAGTACAGTATAGTTAAGTGTCTAGTATTGCGTGGTGCTTGCCGTATCAAACCAGAAGCTTTCCTAATTGCATCAGAGCTGGTATTTCAGCGGCAGAGCGGGTGACTTGATCGAGGGCCATCAGGAGCCCCGAGTAAGTATGCTAGTAGCTAGTGGTACAATAAGGAGGCCGAAGCCACGACCACATAGCGCCATGCGTCCAGCTCTCACTACCAGATTGTTCCAGATTTTCCTCAGATTTGGTGGCTTAACCATTTCAAGATTGGACCATTGTTTCCAGCCCTGGCTGCAACGCCGCAACACTCATGCCAATAGTTGCACTGTGGCTTCGGCACCTGGTCTGGTGGCGGCGGCGGCGGCGGCGGTGGGCTTTGGAATAGTAACCACGGAGTAGCCTAGTCATGGCTTTCCGAAGCCGCTGTGAGAGTGAGACACTGATGCCTGCTGTCCGATCCTGATGCAGTACCGTTAAATGTCGACAGATTCGTGGCGCCACCTTGTTTGTGTTAATGCTGTAGTTACATCCTGGTGGAAGTTGGACGCCGTAAATAGAGATGGCGCGACCAAATCTTTACATGGCGAAATTAATAGTCGTGCCGCCTTATATTTACAAATTCACGTATTGCTCGATGCAAGACAATGCATACAATGCAATGCGATACAATGCAATGCAATATAATACAATACAATACCACGCATCGGTGCAAAACCAGGGAGATTGTTCTCTGGATCCTGCTCCATCGGTTCGTTGGGCACTCCTTATCGTGACGGTGGGACTTTTGCTGCGCTGCCCATCCACACATGAAAGTGGTTGTTTCCGGAGCCTCGAGAGCGCTGAAACAGTGCAGTTCTACTGCGTATATATACAGGCTCCGTAGATGCTTGGTAGTTATGCCCAAATACAAAACCTAACGCCTCCCACTGTAATAAATGGCAGGGATTCTGACGACGAGACGCGTTGAGAAGCGCAGTGGAGGTGGCAGGCGGGTCAGGGCTAGGGTGAACCGGGGATTAGTTATGGCGCAGGTTCAGACAGGGCCGTCGACCATGCTGTATGGAAGGGGACAGGTCTTCATGTTCCCTCGATATTGTCGTGTACTTCATACAAGTAGTAAGTAAGGCTCGGTGGCAAGAGGCGCAGAAGCCATCACTTGGTTATGAAATCAGCACTCTGCAAGCATCTGCACCCGCACCCACCGACCTGTATTTGGAATGTCCAACACGCAATATCAAAAACTGATTCAGACAACTTACAATACGACTAACCTGGTGGGGAAAATAAAACCCTTATGATATACTCCGTACAGGAGGGGAGTACTCCGTGTGGAGGACGATAGTTAGTTAGTTACTACGTCGCCAAATCCGGGGGCACAACAAGACAGCAAACATGGGGCAGAAATGCGGTGAGCGGAACGGAACGGATGATGTGTGTTGTGTGTTGTGCCTGTGTGGGTGCACGAGCCCAACCAGCCAGCATTTTGAGCAATATCGCGAATAACATCACCGATGTGCGTGGACGTGGGCGGGCGGATAATGAATCAATAGCCGCAGAGGTTGTTTCTAGTGTTGCTCGTAGCACTGCTCGGTACTCCGTAAGAGACACGGCAATACAGCAGTACTAGTAGGCACTCCGCAGAGCGAGTTAGCTACATGGCACACTAGTCGTGCCGTCGCAATCTTGGACCTTGGAGCCTGCGGTGCAGTTTTGCACAAGATTGACTACGGTGAAGATACGGAGTAGGACCGTTTGGGCAGTGCGGTGGGAAACTCGGGAAACCACGAGGCGTTCAATGGGCGTATGGACCCCGAAATCGACGGTAATTAATCGCTCCATCCTCTTTGCGTTTAGTCTTCGACGCAATTTATGTCCACTTGCCTGAAAGAAACAACGGCGAGCGCCACCCGCGGGTTTCGCACGTGTTGGCGAACTATGAAGAAGCAAAAATTTTCATTTGTGGTTGAGTACCCCCAGTGCTTTACTGAGTACCGAGTCACTACCGAGTACCGAGTAGCAGGCCAAATACGCTGAAAAAGATTCGATACTGATACCAAGCTAGAGGAGAATGTCTCAGAGGTTAAGTTGTGTGAGGCTTGCCACAGTATCGATTGCACTTCTGATTATTTTTGTTTTCTGGCATGCCATTGGGTCAGACAAATTCGCGTGCATGACCGTCTCTCACGTGCCAACTCTAGATGTCAGCGTTGTCTCCCGTCTCGTTCGTGCGTGTTCTAGGCCAATCAGCAAAAAGATGTCATGCTTGCAGGTCGGTGTAAGCGCAAAATCCTTCATAGCGATTGCCAGGCCTGGACCTTGACTTGGGCCAAGATGGTGAGTGTTGTTGGCGTTGCCACAATGAACTATTGTACTGTCAGTACTCCGTAGTAGTTCGTAATATGTCAATGTACACGCCAGGATCTCCGTAGAGTACATAACTCCATACAGGTACTCCGTAGTAATACAGTTAGGTGGTGAGTTATCCGGCAGGCATGTTCGGGATATGCAGAATATGCGGTGGGGTGACACCAGTGGCACCCTGCCACCTGCCACCTGCACCTGCCACTTGTTCGCAACCTACTGCTTAGTTTTCGCTCTTGGACCGATCCTTCGCGCCCAAGACGAGCTTGACTCTGGGGCTCCGACTTTGTGACGATTTACGGACTTGGCAGGCTGAGGTTTGGCCAAGGGGTTGAAATTACACTTTGGCTTCCATTTTGGGGATTGCCCCGGCCCAGTTTCACACATCAACCAGACGGGTTTGCCTGCCTTGCAAATTGTGCTGTCGCCTTCTAACTAGGAACGTACAATAGGCTGGCCCGGCCCGCCCAACTCGCCACCTCGCTGCAACCTTGGCATGTGCCCTTGTTGCGGCCCTTGTCTCTGCTCATTCCCTTCAGAGCAAGACGCGAGACATCTACTCCAATGGGCGGCACTTCATTCCTCCGCATATCCATGTCGATACTTTGCGATGCTGGCGCCGTTGTCCGGTCTCAGCAAAGACGCATGCTCTGAACAGTACGTATCTGGCAATAATTGTACCTAGATAAGGAATGCAAGGAGCTATTTGGAACCAATTGCTGTGCGACACCATTTTATTGTCAGCTGCGGCTGATCGCCAAAACGTTTGCAAAAGATCCGAATTGCTGTTGCCTACAAGCTTATAAAGGATTAGGTGTGTAGTATGCGTGCGTGTGTGTGTGTGTGCGTGAGAGAGAGCGAGTTTGGGTGTAATACACTATCCATCGCACTCCGCACTCCGCACCCCGCGAATCGCTTATCATTCACCAAGTTGAGACGCCTTATGTGTTGGAACAGTGGTCGCTAATGCCTGGTGTCCAGGAAAAGAATGCTTGGCGCTTGGATGCTGTGCCCGGTTTCAATCGAGATAGGCACAATCATCGGACAATCTACACATCTCTCTGGGTGTAACGCGATGGGCCTTAAGGGTCGCTATATCCGAGCATTCGGCTACCTGTCGTGGCATTCTTTCCGTGACGGCCGGAGCGCACCCCGCCGCCAGTCTGGAGTACTACGGCAGGCAACCTCTGTAATCGGGAGGTGCTGACTCAAACGAAGCTTTACAGCACAATATAATAGTAAAGAGCACAACTTTTTGAAGTACAGGCGCAACCGGTAATCGTGTGGCTGACAGATATCATCCTCCTCATGACAAGACGAAAATGGACCGTCGGTGAAAGGCTGGGTGATAAGAGAGATCAGCTTACGGAGTACAGCTTTCTGCACCGAGCAAGATTGCCCCCAACGTCAGTCATGCCCACCATCACCAGCAGGCCAATGCGATTCAATATTCCTAGACATCCCGATTGGCGTCCCCTGCGACGTGCCCCCCGGAGCGCAGAGCCGCGGCAACCACGTCAGGTATATCCTTGCAGGATCAGTAGTTACTAGTGAGGCGCTATCTGGAAAGAAGGAGACAACCAAACAGCCAATTCAGAACTATCTGCTGACGCGACCACTGAATCAACGGGGATTGTGTCTAGCGGCTCTTAGCATAGTAATAGCAGCACAGACATTCGATAACGATTAGCCGGGGATTTGAGAACTTGAGTCAACGACGTGCTATTGTATTGTATCGCTGTGGGGGGGAATTCCCAGTTCGGCCCAGGCCTGGGCCTTGAATGAACAATGAACCAACAGAAGGGCATCGGCGTTGGAATTCAATGGAGCGAACAAACCAGAGGCTGGACGCAGGGAGGCTGGAATCGAGTTATTTCGGAAACAGCTCTTCAGTAAAGGACGGACGCCTCACCCCCACCGTGCAACCGACATTTTTTTTGCCTGTCAACCTGTCTCTTCTCATGCCGGAGGCAGGAGGGTACGGAGCAAGGGCAAAACAAGTACTCCGTATACTGGTACAACAAAGCCAAGAGACAACAGTCTTCAGCCAACAGCCAAGAGACAACAGCCAACAGCTTGCGATCCCCCTCCCCCCCTAGGATCCTGGGTCATGCATCGCAAATTACTGCATAGATGACCACTAGTTAGTACGGAGCAGACAGAGCACAACTTCCTGCCTGTGTTCTTACGGGAGGAGTACATAATGTAAAACAGTCGGTCAGTGTCATGGAGTTATTAAGAATAGTCCTACTCTGTACAGAGTACCCCGTACTCCGTAATTTATAGTCGGTAGGATGCCTCCCTCTGCTCCGTGTAAAGGAATATCTGATAACGCCTGGCCTGGCCTGGCCTTGGGCTCACCAAGATTGCACATCGTAAAAGTGGGCGACTCGTCTAACTAGTCCGGCGGACTGTCGAGGCTGGGGCACCCCTCGTCACCCCCGGCTAGCTCTGCTGTCCCGCAGGATTGAACTTGTCGCCAATCACAGCGGCGCGGTTGATCCTAGCGCTTGTCCAGATCCACAAAAGTCCACGCAAAGTAGCGTGTCCGTAGCACACTTTTTTTTTTGGGTACCCGTAGTTCAGGATCCCGGCAGCAGAGGTGACGCCCTCTTTTGCTTGACTTCACTTCCAGGCCAGGCCGAACAGCTAATAATATATTGTATTGTTACGGAGCACGCACGATGCGGAGCAAGTGCGCCTCCCGTCCCACCAACAGACTTGGCCTGTCTGACAATTGTCGCCGCCAGCATCTCCCCAACCGATGTCGTCAGCCCGGCCGTCGCTTGCGCTGGCTAGCAATCGGGGTCGGCTATTAGCTGCTGGCTCGTTCTCGTCCTGGCATGGCTTGGATTGCCCAGCATGGCATTGCTGCCGTCAGTCAGCCTAGCAAGGTGCCTCCACATAATCACTCTAGAGTTGCCTCGTCCGCAGCCCAGTCCAGTCTTCACTTCTTTTGTTTCTTCTCCCTCTGAATGCCCTCGATGTTGGTGATGTGGTTTGGAATTATAGACGTCGCCGCCCACTTTTCTGTGTAGTCGGAAACCTTGCCAAATCCCACCTGTCCGGCGTATGCGACGTTGGACACCACCAAACACCAAACACCAGCATCAGCACCAACACCCACTACAAACACAAACACGAACTTTAAACAGCTGTGCAGGGAGTGGCTGTCCGTTTCATGCGATAACCGTCCGATACCGATATCTCAGTCACTCGCAACCGATCCTTCGACGTTTGCAATTTATGTTATCCTGACGTCAAGCAACTTGGATTTTACCTTCGGTATACCTATATCTTCCAGTGCTCCTCTAGTACGACTACGACTACTATTACTGCAGCACGTCGGCTTTGGCTACAATTTTATTGCTCGCCGTTCGAGCTGACGAAGCGACTACGAAGGCGTCATCTACTTTCTTCTCTTGGATATCCTCGCTCGTCGAGCCCGGTTGGAGCTCGGCGGGCGCGGAGAGACGTAAACCACCATGTCTATCTATACAGATCCTCCGGACCTTCGCGCCTTCCGCAACGATAAACCGACGCTTCTGGTGTGCTGGTGGGCAACGTCATTTTGTACACTTATGATACTGTTGCGTGTCACTGGCCGCTTTATAAGAACAGAGCGGCTATTTATCGAGGACAAGGTTGCCGCGCTGGCCGTGATTCCGCTCATTTTGCGCATGGTTTGCGTTCACTACATATTAAAATTTGGCACCAATAATGCCAATTTCACCGGCGCCGAGCTTTCTTCAGAACAGCTACGCCAAAAATCTATCGCAAGCGGACTTGTTTTACTGAGCAGGTTCTTTTATGCTGCTACGTACGTTTTCTCACGCCATTATGTCACTGCTGGTCACATCCGACTTCGGTGTCTTTTTTTCTTCCCTTTGTTAAATCATAGAGAATGCGGTCGATACTAATTTTTAATTTGGGTTTTTCTTCGCTTAGGTTATGGATCCTCAAGTTCTGCATTCTTGAATTTCTTAAGCGGCTGACAGATCTCACCTGGGAGCGATCTCACCACAGAGCGCTCGTCGCTATCCGCTGGACGCTGGTAGCAACATTCATTGGCGTCACCATCAGCAACTTAACCGAGTGCCATCCATTCAGTCATTATTGGCAAGTTCTGCCAGACCCCGGTGGCCAATGTCGACAGGCTTATGTACAGCTCATCACCATGGCCTCTTGCAACATTCTTACCGATCTTTTACTCGTCGTCTTCCCGATCCCTATCATTCTGCGGAGTCGCATGACAACCAGAAGGAAACTGCAGCTTGTTCTCCTGTTTTCTTTGAGTTTGTCCGTCGTCGCCGTGACCATCTTTCGACTACCACGAACTATCCAAGAGCACGGCCGCCAGCAATACCGCTCGCTTCTGGCCTCAGTCGAACTTCTATTCGCCACAGCCTCTGCTAACGCCTTAGTGCTGGGTTCATTCGTTCGCGATCGTGGAATTAAGAAACAGAAGTTTCGACGCAACTCAGGAGCCGATTCTTTTGACCGATCAAGCAACCCTCGTAGGCCTACTTTGGCGGTTCGGCAATGGGGTAGTGACGAGGATCTGGTGAGGGATGTTGGGTTGGGTGTCGACTCCGAGCTCCGCGAGAGGCTTGAAAGTCCTGATGTCGAGCAATTCGCCATTGCGCCACGGGCAGGCCACGTCCTGAATCCTCATATTAACTGGCAAGGCTCGAAGCGTCGCAGCCATACAGAACAGAGCGACGACTCATTACTTCCACACGATCCGCTGGCCAGTTCTGATTCGCAAACCACCAAGAAAGGCATGTCGTTTCTTGATGTCGGAGGCTTGCTGGACGACTCAGTCAAGGGCAGCAGCAGCAGCTACAGGCGTGGAAGTTACACATCATCTACCTTGGAGCCCGTTTCACCGGGCACAGCTCCTCCACCTTCCGTACCTGCCAGCAACACAGGAGTACGTCGTGGATCAACGGCATTGCTACAAGATTTGGGGGGGTTGCTGGGTCCTCTAAATACCAAGGCTTCGAGGACGAAGTCTAGGGGCGGCACAGAATTACAACCTATTCCGCAATCGCGCGACGAACAAACACCCAGGTCTCGAAGCAAGCCCTCTCCAGAGCTGATGGACCCAGGTGGTCTTCTGAGATAACATTTCACCATTCTGTATCATTTTTCCTACCTTAACTCATGATCATCAGATGGGACAATATGACCGACCCATTTATCCCATTCTATTCAAACACTTCGGATAGATGGCTTTTTTTTCCTTTTCTTAACGATGTATATTATGGCGACGAATTTCTGGCTTAACTTTTGCCTACCCGGAATGCGACACGAGTCTTCTCCGGCGCACAGCATAACTTTGTTTTCGGGGCAACCATCGCCAATGACGGAGTTTTGGGTCATACGCCCGATGAAAACAATATCGTCTGCAGGTTGCAGTTGCATTGTGAATAGATCGACTCATCTGTACGGCACAGGTGACTCAATCTCGGGAATTTTCTTTTTTTTATTGTTAGGTTACGACTGATATGGGTTCTTTTATTCGACACGAACTTTTTTACACAATCGGGGGTAGTTTGACGAGGGACAAGGCGCCATATATTCTTTACATATACCCTGGCAAGAAGAGCCAATGTTTTGTTTGGCGTTTCTCTATGACTTTACATGGCATATATATACATACGCCTGGCAGGTGTTGTTCTTTGTGTTTATAGCCCACGTTGATAGCGTACACTTTTGTTATTCACACGAACCGGGCTGCTACTGTGTGAACCATTCCGCTCAGTGAACCGTTACTACATGCGCTCGAATAATGTAGTACAGTTAAACGCGTTTGGTAGGGGGCCGGGCACAGTGAGCCGATGCTGAAGCGACACACCAGCGGTTCGTTCCATTCTCAAAACGCGTGGAGTCCATAGGGTGGTGGATACCTGGCAGTCAAAACAGTAAATCCGTACAGTACAGTGTGTTTTTGCGAAGATGAATTCTATACCGCGAATCGACTAGAAACCCAGAAACGCCAGCTCTTTTTAGTTAAAATCCCAAATCCAGATTACAATGGTCCTCATTGTCCCATGCACAGCTACCAACTTGCCATGAAGAAGATCCATGCAGCTTTGACCTTCACTTCTTCTATTCCATCCATCCTGTTCCCATCTCTCGAGTGACGCTGCGCGCTCACAGACGGTTTATACGCAGAGCCTGTAACTAGCATATCGTCCAGCCGTTTCACTCACCCTAATAATTTTGACCACCTGGCCCCTCCTCAAGCCCAGATACCTCGCGACCGGATCTTTTTGCAGGATTCTCGGCAACTGCGTCTCCTTCAAGCGATACCTCTTCAGCAGAGCAGTCTTCTCCTCCCTGGACAACAAGACATGTCTTGGCACCAGCTCGTGATGCGTGATGTTCACGAGGAGATCATCTTCGAGGAAGCACTCAATCTTGGCGAGGTTCTCCACACTGGCGAGGGACTTGCGCGCCGCGGGGGAAAGGGCCGCGTGCGTCACCATAATGCCGGTCTTGTAGTTGTTGGAGATTGTGTACTTGGCGAACTGGCGGATCTGGCCCACGCCGAATTGCTTGTCGGTGAGGAATTCGACCCAGACGGGGCCGCAGTCAGGGACGGGATCCGGGTTGGATTCGGTAGCGGGGGGTGTGTTTTTCTTGAGCATGGCGTCGCTCGGGCGGGCGGAGAACTGGAGTTTGGAACGGCTGAGCGGTCGGTGTTAGTAATGACTCCTGTTTGTTTAATGATGCTTTCGTTTTGGGGGCGGGGGCTGGGGGGAGGTAAAGTGGTGGAATTTCGTACTTTATCGATCCATCGGGGTGGCAGTACTCGTCGCGGAAGCGATCCAGCGAGATGTTGACTTCCTCCTCTGCCAGCTCGTACTCCTGTGAACAAACGACTTTGTTAGAAACCCCTCTAGAAGCATGTATTTTGAGCAAAAGTCGCATGAATATTGGGGGCGTTGTCGGCCATGAACATCCCCTTTTGCGATTGCCCATGGACAACAATTTTGCAGAGACATACCCGATCCGCAACCATCTCATGCACAGTCCTCCACGCGCGCCAGAGCCTCACAACCTCCTTCGACTTGGCGTCATTGGGCAAATCATCCATGGTGACTAACTTGGAGGGGATGGGAGGGCGGCTGGGGAGGCGTGCACGCGGGTCTCCTGTTGAAAAGCCGTGGTTTTTTTTTTTCGGATTTTCTTCTTTTCTTTTCGTGGAGATGGGTTCGTTGTGTCTGCTCTGAAGCCAATCCAAGTTGGCAGCAGGATGGTGTCGAGATGCAAAGTGCCTGGCCAGAACTTTTGCCGCGTAGGAAAATTATTTTGCCGGGTTTGCGTTGCCGCCCTGCGCTAGTCTAACAGTTAACCACTTATTTTAACTCCGTACATAACTGCGCACTTTTGTTTGTTAGTTTGGCATGCTACGTGGCGGGTCATGTGATACGAGTAGGCGGGAGGCGGGTACCCCACGCTGCCAAGGACAGAAGCTGCGTGCGCTGTCTCAGAGAGAGCCGGCTGGGCGGATCCTGATGGGCAGAGCAGCCCCTATAACTCCTTGGCTCGAGTGTTCCGCTTGGCTGGTGGAGGTTCCTACAGAAGGGCTGTGAACGGTGATTTGGAGGGACGCGACCCTTTGATGCCGCGGACTCGTCACAGGACCCTTCATGTCGATTGGTCGATTGAGTTAAGTCTCTTTGCCTGGTCTCTGAAAGAAAGGCGGCGCAGACTAACTCACTAATACTCTCCACCATTGGAGAATCAAGACAAAATTGAATATTTGAATTGCCCCGGCTAGGAATAGACAATTAATCGCATTGTGTTGATCGAAGCTCCCAAGTCAGCCACGCACACACGACCAACAAGACGCATCATGGCATGCTTCCTCATCCTCTATCCCCGCCCATGGCAGTCCATTCTGATCCTGGACGAGGCCGGTCGAAGCCCACAAGTATTGAGTTGTACTGTGCGTTAGTTGCTTGCTCCGTACCTAAGTTACATGCCCACCACCCTGTCTGCTGTCCACAAGACATTGAACTTTTTTTTTTTTCGACGAGCACCTGTATGCAACCAGGCCCTTGTCGACTTCTTGCTGTCTCTCGATCCTCCTCCTCCCCCCCCTTTCCACTTCACCAACTCACCAATTTTCTTCCGCAATTCTTCTCGCCCACTGATCGCGAGGAGCTCCCTCGACCGGCTTCACATCGGCCTCTTCACTCGGTATCCTTTTGGCACTCCTTCGTCCGACAAGCACAATGGCTGAGACCGCTGCACCTGTCAAGGCCCCTGCGGCCGAGACCTCTCAGGCCGTCCGACCTACTCGTCCCGACGAGAAGGCCTTCAATGAGGCTCTCGTCAAGGCCGAGAAGGAGCACAAGGCCTCCATGGATCGATTGGTACGTTGATCGCAACTACGTGTTGGGAACTGAAACATGCTCCGACCTCAACCTTGCTCCTCAATGGACGCCGCTGGGCGAATGATGTATGATGATAGATGGAGAGTATATCTTGTCGCATCCAACAAGAGCAAGGGGGACGGACGGTGGAGCAAAAGTTCATTCACACACATCTAACAGGTGGTCAACCCAGGCTAACCATGCGTTACTTCACAGAACGCCATCAAGGCCAAGATCGACATCGCCATGCCGAACAAGAACAAGGACCAGCCCAGCCCTACCCAGAAACGACGCCAGGAACTCATTGCTCAGGCCAATGAGATCCGTCAGAAGCAGGCTGGTGGCAAGAACGCTCGTACCGGAAAGCTCGACCAGATCAAGCGTCTCGATGAGCAGGTCCGCAGCCGCATTGCCGAGCAGAAGACAGCCAAGGCCAAGGTCTCGTTCAAGAGCGCCGAGGACGTCGACCGCCAGATCGCCACTCTCGATGCCCAGGTCAACTCCGGTACCATGAAGCTTGTTGACGAGAAGAAGGCGTTGTCTGATATCTCCAACTTGCGCAAGGTGCGCAAGAACTTTGGCCAGTTTGATGACTCCCAGAAGCAGATTGATGAGCTCCGCGCCAAGATCAAGGAGATCAAGGATTCCATGGAGAATCCCGAGCAGAAGGCTCTGTCTGAGCAGTACAACAAGATCCAGGCCGAGCTTGATACCATCAAGGCCGAGCAAGACGAAGCCTACAAAGGTATCAACAGCTTGCGCGACGAGCGCTCCAAGCTGCAGGCCGAGCAACAGGAGAAGTACACCGCCATCCGCAAGCTCAAGGACGACTACTACGGCCAGAAGAAGGCGTTCCAAGCTTTCGAGCGCGAGGCTAGAGAAAAGGCTAGGGCTCGCCGAGAAGCCGAGAGCAAGCAGTATCAACAGGAGCTGAAGAAAGCCGCCGCTGAGGAGAAACTCGCTGCCGCCAGCGACCCTGCTTACTTCCAGGAAATTCGCCGCGCCAACAGCCTGCTCCAGTTCCTCGACCCCTCCCACAAGATCGAGAAAGGCCCCCTCATGGCCGCCGACTCTGGTCTCGGCGCACAGGCTCAGCGAACTGTCGACGAGGCTGGCCTCAAGGGTACCAAGCTGGTCCGCAAGGAGGACAGAGAAGATGAATACTTCTCTGCCGCGAAGAAGGGCAAGAAGGGCAAGAAGAGCGGTGCCGCCTCTACCACCCCTTCCAAGTACTTCAGCTGCCCACCCTCTGTTGTCGAGGATTGCGCTTTCATTGGTGTCGATCCCCCTATGGGCGCCGCCGATGTCCCTACCGTCATTGAGAAGGTCAAGGCCAAGCTTGACCACTGGAAGAATGACCAGGAGGCTCAGACCCAGCGTGTAAGTTCTAGCGCCTTTGCTGTTGACCTGTCTCATCGCTCAAATTCATTTTACCCCTCTTATCTTTTTTTGATTCCTTCCCCTCTTTCGCCCCTGAATAGCCTAACTAATGCTACATAGAATATCGACAAAGCTAAGAAGGAACTCGAGAAGGCTGAAGCCAACGGCACCAATGGCGACAAGGTTTCCGAAGTCACCCAGGGCGTTCAGGATGCCTCTCTCACTGACAAACAGGAGTCATAGAACACGGTTCTTCTCCAGTAACTGCCCGGTCTCTATCATGAAGATTTGAACTAAAGACCTCGATCCTAACTATGCTGCAACGTGTCATAACTACTACTGCCCTTCATCCTACGAGCAGTCTACCTACCACACCCCTTTAAAACTCACAAAATTCCACGCCATCACCTCACATCAAACCTCCAAATTAGAAACTAAACGGGATAGCATTTGAAAACAAAAAAAAATAAAATTATTATGGGTTCGGTCCAATGAAGAGCACAAAAACTTGACTGGTGCCCCGGGCTGGCAAAGTCAAATAGAAAACGAAGTGATGTTGCAAAGAAATTACACTGTTTCCTTGCTGGCTAGTAAAGGTAGGCAGCGCTGATTGTATTTACTCGCTTCACGTTCGCCTCTTTTCGGTTCGGTTCGTTTCCATTCGTTTCCGCTCCCTTGCTTCCGTATTTAGAGCGTAGAAAGTTAGCCCAGGGGCAAAGCGGAAAATGCTTTCCTTTGTTCAAAATGCTGTGCAGTGTGACCGGCTGGTGGCTACGATGTGCTTCCTTTCTGGCGATTTGCTGTTCGGTCCACCGACCAAAGTGTGCTACAGGTTCAAACTACAGCAGGCCAATGTGAAGCACAAAGTTTTTGCACACCTTCCTTCAAGTATCTTCCACGCTAGGAGGTTTGTAAAAACTTTGTGCGACAGGCTGTAGCCTAGTTTATTTGTTAGGGGATCTGTTGCGATTCTCTACCACTGGAGTGCACACTATACGCTGACCTTCCTGGAGGCCGAATTACTTTATATAATTATATAATTATATAGGTATTAGCTTGCGAAGTGTGCCATACCTACTGGCTCTAGATCACTTTTTTGGTGGATGTGATGGGTTTTTGGTGTGAGCGTGGGATTGGAGGGAAGTGTTGCTGGAAGTGATGAGAGAGTCATGGTCGCAATTGGGGGATATCTCTACTGCACGTAAACTCCGATCAATTCAGAATTTGACTTCAACGACGCAGTGAATGATGGTTGCAAGCTGCGGTGAACACACTCACGAGCGCAAGCACGAACCTTATTGTTCATTGTTGCTGTTTATTGTTGTTGATCATTGTGCAGCCGCAGCACATCCATCCGCAAGTCCATCACTGTGGGACCTAGTATTATTGTTGGTCAATATTCTCCGCACGGCACAGCCGGCATTAAATGTGGTTTTTTCATCGTCAGATAAGTCCATGAGGGACAACCAAAAAAACAAAATAAAAATAAAGCATATAATTGTAAAAGTATTATTAGTAGGAGACTATTTAATCTCCAGAAAGCTGCTCATAGAGTAATTCGGCTTCGGGTGTGATGGTGTCCGTAGAGCAACCAAAATAAGTGCTTAATACTTTGCGTACCAGCCTCCGGTTTCTGCGATAGTTTCTGCTCGATGAGGCATTAGGTGAATCAAATTCTGAAGAATTCTATCACTAATTGCGTGTAGGCTTCCTTGGCTGGCTGCCTGGCATATTTGCGCGGTACCAGCAACCACGCAAAACTTATTGCCTCATGTTAGTATGGCCGTTAGTAACGCCATCTTGACACCGCTTCAGGGCATCTTCCGACCACACTTGCTCCTGAACAGTATTCGGCACCCCCGTAAAGCGGTTGCAGACCTTGTCAAACAAATACTCCTGGGCCGGCGTAAGAATACACTCGAAGCGCTGGCAAAAGACACCGCCGACATCATGACAGTGCCTTTTGGTCCGCGCTTTGCCGAACTCGTACTTTGTGTTGGAGCAGGTCTTTATTATTAAGTCGTCACGATTAAAGCCTACGACGCAGCCCAGTGCGGGGAGATTGTCAGGGCCACGGACGACTTTGTAGCGACCCTCGCGGCATCGAACGTTGCACTCGGCATTGTCGCTGCAGATGTTGTTGGCGAGGATAGCGTGTACTAGGGCGGAGAGGGCAGCGAGGAAAAGACCAGACCTCATGTTTGCGTTGAATACTACTGTGGTAGTGGTGGTGGTAGTATGAGAGAGACTTGTGTGTCGATCGGTCGGAGGCCTGGAGAATAAGTGGTCAAAGTCAGATTCAGGACATGAAGAGAGAGTCTCTGACCTTTTTTATACTGTTGATTTGTGATACTTTGAGAATGCAGGAATGCAGTATGCAGGCACAAAGGTTTAAGTGACGGCGGCGTTGATGATATTTAATGTCTTCTATTAACAACTACGACATTAATGTGGCAAAAGAAGCGGAAAGCAAGAAATGGAACCCCTTACCCTCCTTCACATTCAAGGGTGTTTGTTGTAGGGTTCGAATAAATAAACAGGCAGTAGCGGTATGTCGAGCAGGGTACGAGGAAGGTCCTGGACAAGTTCCAAATTGCTAGACCTGACTGGTGAAGACCTTAATTGACAAAGGCCTTGACTGGCAGAAGTTTTAACTGATGATAACCCGAATAGACGATAAAGACCTTGAAAATTGGTACAAAGTCTCCAAAGTGTATACCTCAGTTAAATGTACAGCAAGGTACTTACTGCTGCATGATCAAAAAACCACCACTACTGTGTTTTTAACGATTCGTGGTATTCCAGTGGGCATGACAATCATAGTTGTAGCTGAAGTCAATAAAGACATGTTAGATTGCTTGGTCTGATGTATCCGCCTCTCAAAACAGCCTTTCTTTCCCCAATTTTATAACGCCGCGCGCCAAAAACTTGAAATACAGCATACGCATCTTCTTATCCAATTTCCATCTCCTGTGTTCATCATTTTAGAGAAAGATGCAATATTCACTTCTTGGGCCCCCCTTCGTCGCCGTTGATGCAGATGCTAAAAACATGACGTGCTTGTTACAAGTCAAGGCACTGGAATATTGCCGTAAGAGCCGTGAAAATTTGTCGTCAATGATTTCGTTATGTTCGTTATCGTGTATGCAGGATTATACAAAAAGGTTTCCAGAATTGTTGACGTCTTGATGAGCAAAATATGGTTGGTGAGCTAGGCATATCCTCCGTAGTAGGAGGTTGGTTGTGGAGGCATCCGTGCTGCGGCAGGTCGACGACGTGGGGGCAACGAGGCTCGACGATCCAAGGCCACATCTCGACCAGAATAAGACTGTGGTGGAAACGGCACTGGACCAAGCGATGCATGGGCTCGCCTGCCTTCGCTGCCGCTACCGCTCCCTCCACCACTGCTCTCAAGGCCGCGCCGAGTAGCCTTTCGTTGTCCATTCATGGCGCTCAGAGGCGGATCTTTGACCGCAGGCTCGTTATCCCCAGGTAAGGTCATTTCGACCAGGCTGAAGAAGTACTCAAGCACTTCTGGATAACGTTGGACGCTGGCTTGCCAATCTTCATCGATACCGCGCTTGAGGGTAGCCTGGGCATCAGCAATCTGGTTTGGATGCGGAGGGGCGTTATAATGATAGAATGCGTGGGCAGTAATATGATCCAGCTGGGCCGTGTGGGCATTCTTCCGTCTCTCGGTAAGTAACCGGAAGTATTCCAAGACATAATCTTGAGCATGGCCTCGAACCCAGGCTCTATGTCGACCATGTTAGTAACTCGGCTATTGGGACAACTTGCCAACGTGAGGACGTAAGGACAATGGAGCCGGTAGCATAGGTAGTACTCACCGTATATCACTGTAGATAGATCTCATCATGTGGTCCTCAGCCTGTCGGATCGCCATCTCCAGACCTCGAGCCTCGCACTCACAGGCCAGATTTGCCGGAGAATGGCAGATTGCACAATTTGGATCCATGGAAATGTAGCCTTTGGGGGGCTTTGCTGTTAAGGCTCTGGACTCCATATTAGCGGCAGGTTGTGGCAGAGGTATTTCTTCAACAGTATTTCACAGCTGTCTCCACCACGAAGCAACGCCCGGATAATGAAAATATAAGGCAACTGTTCAAGCATCACGAGACATGCCGACGCCGTCTTCGGGAAACAGAGCGATCAGCTTTGAGGCCCGCCCACAAGTCCTGCCTGGTCAAAACTCCGGGTGGGCTAACCAAGTCGCATTGGAGTTGCAATCCAGCGAGCCTCGGAGACGTTTCATATACAGGCAGCAGGACAGACGCAACGGCGTGTTGAAGACGGTGTGAGAAGCCGCCGAGAAGTGGAAGGGAAGGGAAGCAGTTGGCGGAACCGACTTGCTGTACGTATCAGAAGGGCGGGAAAATAATGATGGAACCTACCTGAGTCGTACGGGGAAGATAGACTTGCACAAACGGTGTGACCGCAGGATGAGCCGCTGGACACAAAAAGCAGTCAGATGGTAGAATATTAGAGCGGTTGGCGCCGCGTCCCAATGGCTAGACTCCTGCACCTAAGGTCTCGCGGCCACGACAGGAAATTGAGATGGAGGGGTGCCTCGACGGCTTGACTGGTTGAAAGGTAGAATCAAGGCGTGTACAAATGGAGTCTGGTGGTCAGTGTCTCGGGCTGCACACTTGCTTGAAGACATTCAATTGATGCATGTCCTATGGGCGAGCATACATAAAGAGGGCATAAATGCATCGGGATGCATGCAGTACGGGACAAAGTGCATACAATCAGTATGCATACGAGTCAACCAGAAAAGATACTTAGGTTGAGGACTTCGGGATTACATCTGAAGATTCTGGCGTGGGGAATCGGGCTCTTGAAGAAAGGGCGGTCGGCGGTCTAATACGACTGCAGCTGCAAATGCAACCGCAACGGAAAGCACCCATTGCTCCTGCCGGCTGGTGCATTGGGTGCATTGCATTGGGTACTCTCTACTCTCGCCCATGTACTCCGTACCAAGGGTACTTGATAAGTAACGACTTCATTGAGCTTCGGCTAGCTGCACTGGCGATGAGAGCTGTGGTGCCACGTCTGTCTCGACCCCGTCTGCTCCATAGGTCGGATGGCACGCAACTTAGCTTCTAGTTGTCGTGGCTCATATTGATCCCACTTCAGAGCGCCTGCTAACTAACTAACTAGTTAGCTGCAGCTTCCACGCACGATACATCATGGCCCGAATATGAGCACATCCCAAGTCCTTCAGGCCCAACCCGGACAACAGCAAGCCAGTAAGCCGACAAGTCCAGTCGAATGTGGATTGACCATTTAGGGGTGACAAATACCTTGCGAACTCGAGCAAGGCGGATCGTACAACGCGTCTTCCGAGGATGAAACTATGGACGGAGCTTACATAACTACGTCCGTAGAGCCCTTCACCGTCAATCAACATATGCCGTGCGAGGAGCATTGGTACTGGTATCTGGACGCGGCCCAGGTCTTTCAATATGGTGTCAAAACCCGTAGTAATTTGTACATCTTAAAATAGACACAGAGTAAGTCAAACAATTCAGCAGCCAAGGACGTTCCTGTAATGGACTGGGATGAGTGAGTTCGTCCGAGGTAACTAGTAACTAGTTAACTAGTTACCCCTCAAAACAGCCAAGACAAAACTCCGTTCAGAGTACGGAGTAGTTTAAGCCAATTTAGACACAGAGGGACACGAGCCGCAGAGACAGCGAACTGGGAGCAAGGTTAGTAATTGTTAATACCACTCACCACCCCACAAGTTGGAATTGATATTGCCGATCAGATCTCTGCTGGACATCATATTGCAAAAAGAAAGATAGATAGGCCATATTCTATTGAGCCCTATCGGACGTGACTACTCACTCATCTGACCGTGATACACTTGGGAACTCCTCCAAGCGTCAAAAGATGGCATATTGCCTATTTCTCAATGCGCTTCTGGTCTTTGACAAGCATAGCATAACCTCTCCATACCCCTTTCCCGCATTGTAAAAAGACGGCAAACGATAAGAATAAATAAGAAAAAAAGGCCAATGGTTTTTCTTTTTGTTGGCTGCTGTTCCATGTCATTGCCGCAGACTCTCCAAGTGTAAGTGACAAACTCAGGCCCACTCTATTCCCAACCTCAACTTGACCTGAAAAAAAGACACCTGGTCATCAACAACATATCTCAGGTCATAGGTATTCCATGCCACGACTGGGAATCGAAGCCTTCCGCCCCATCGAATGAGCTGGTCATACTAAACGATTGCATGAATCAGCACGGTCAAGCCAATTTGGCCCCATGCCGCTCCTGCGATCAGTGGCAATCCGCCCATCGTCACGAATCTCTCACGTGGTGTTAACCCACACAACCCGACAGCAATCTAGACATTCTTCCTCTTCCTCTCCTAGCTCTCCGAAATCCGCCTCACACAATGACCTCCCCGAGTCGCGATTAAACCCCCGCCCCGACGACTACGCATCCCCCAACTTCGCAGACAAAGCCAACCTCACCCTGTACGCCGGCCGCGGTGGCAACGGCTGCGTATCTTTCCTCCGTGAGGCTTTCCTCCCCGACGGCCCTCCCAATGGCGGCGACGGAGGCACCGGAGGAAACATTTACATCCAAGCAGCGCATGGAGAAACCTCGCTTCATAAGCTAGCCCGGCGGCGGTTCATCCGCGCAGGGCGAGGAAAACATGGCCAGGGAAGTGCAAAGGGCGGTGCCCGCGGCGAGGACATAGTCATCACGGTGCCCGTGGGTACGATTGTACATGAGTTGGAACGCCAGGATCCCGCTGCCGAAGAGGCCATGAATATAAGAGCTTATCGGGCATTGCAGAAGGAGAAGCGGAAAGAGCAGATCCTGCTTGAAGAGGAGAAGAAACGAAACCCCGCGGCAGAGGAGGAAGTTGAAGACGAGATAATGGATAGGAAAGGCCGCCCGAAGTCGTCTCCCGAGGAAATAGACGACAATGAAGAACTTGAACTCGACGATCCATCACGGCATAAATGGTTGCTGTACCCCGGCATGTCCAAGTCTGAAATGAAGAGCACTTCGTTTCCTCGCCTCCCCCGACGACACGCTCTTTTACAACAACCCCCCGCGCCAATATATCTCGATCTATCACGCCCAACTCCACGTCCCATCCTCCTCGCCGCAGGTGGGATCGGCGGCCTGGGCAACCCGCATTTCACATCGCGGGAGCACCCGAAGCCGATATTCGCTACAAAAGGCGACGAAGCCGTGTCTATGAAAGTGACACTTGAGCTGAAGCTCCTAGCCGATGTTGGTCTTGTTGGGCTCCCTAATGCAGGGAAGAGCACCTTGCTGCGTGCCCTGACGAATAGTCGCACCAGAGTCGGGAGCTGGGCGTTCACAACCCTACAACCAAACATCGGGACAGTCGTGCTGGATAAATACTCTGGCCATCCTACCATTACCCGCGCCCCCCCTCGCAAGCTGTCTGATGAATCGACAGAAATCCAGCATCTCGAGCCTAGGACAAGATTCACCGTTGCCGATATCCCAGGCCTCATCGAAGGTGCCCACCTCGACCACGGGCTAGGGATTGCATTTCTGCGACACGTCGAGCGTGCAGGCGTGCTAGCCTTCGTGGTTGACTTATCTGCCGGCAATGCGGTGACTGCCTTGAAAGCACTATGGCATGAAGTCGGCATGTACGCCCAAATACGTGACGAGGAAGAGCGGGATCGTGAGCTAGAATCCCATATAGAATGGGAACCGGTGTCAGATCCCACCATTTCCCGCGGAACCATTAACCTCATGAATGCAGAATATGCCAGCCCTGCGGCGTTTCCAGAAGGGCACGCTCAATCAGGTCTGCACATCGCAGGGAAGCCATGGTTCGTGGTGGCTACAAAGGCGGATCTGCCGGACACACAGGCAAACTTTGCTGAATTGCAAAAGTACTTGGAGGGAATTGCAAAAGGGGAGGCCAAGCATCCAAGTGGTGTGGAAGGTGCCTGGACAGACAAGTGCACTGCGATTCCGGTGAGTGCAATTTACGGACAGGGTGTGGACAGGATTGTTCATTGGACAGTAGGGTTACTGGATGAATAAATGGAACCAGCCTCAATCAAAATCGGGATGAAGTGATGCATCAGTATCACCAGTTATGTATCATAGATGTACAATTCAACTCATGTAACAAACACCTTTTTTTTTTTTGCGTAAACATGAGAAAAATTATCAAATCCCGTATAACCCTCAATCCAACTTAAATCCAATACATGCAGACCTAAAATTCACAATAGCAGCCCACTAGGCATCATCCGGAGAGGGTAAATCTTCAACAGCCATATTCTCCGTTGGCTGTTCCTCCTGGGTAGCGCTCTCCTGCTCTGGAGCGGGCTTCTGTCCGCCACTGTTCTGATTTTTCTGCTTATTCAGAGTATTGTTGACCAAAGGTGTGGTATCGTTAAAGATCCTCAAAAGCATGGCCGCACGATCCTCTTTGGGCAGCATGAGATTCAGCGAGTGTATGCTCTTCCACAACGGCAAGGCCATACGCTCTGTAAACTCAGGATCGCCCGCTTCCGGCTCAATACGTAGTACGCAGCAACCCATGCTCACGTCACGAACCCGCTCTCCAATCTCATCATACTTCTTCCAGTCCTCACCCGAAATCCGGGGAAACATTTCGATAAGGAGCTTACGCAGAGTCTCCTTCTTGTGAAGGTGGATGACTCGTGGCTCACCCACATACCCTTGTACAATAGGCATGCCCTCCGACTGGATTCGCCATCTGCATACCTCGGCGGACGGGGCATCTTGCTTCATGTACATGCGTACACCACCATGAACAAAACGCACGCCTCGCCCTTCATTCTCGGTCAAGATGTCACGAATGAGAGCAGTGGTGTAGTATATGGCTTTGGCGGGTTCGCCGACCTCGTTGCGGACCATGTAGCGGTTGTCAGGGAAGCGGGTGGACAGATTGTAGAATTGCTTGATATTTTGGATCACTGGGTGGGATGGGTCAAGATACTTGAAGGGCTCTTCTGGCGGACCCGACTTCTTGGGCTTGCTCACTGCTTCGGTAGATTGAATCAATGGCGCTAGGGTAGTAATAGATGAATCGGGCTCGGTTTTTGCCTTCTTGGCTGCTTGCTGCTCGGTCTCGTCTTCGAGAGCCCTCTTGCTGCCTTTAGTTGACGCGTCGCCCACAATATCATTGTCGACAGGCTTGGACTCGGCCGACTCAATAGCTGCAGTAGTTGCACCTTCAGCGGTCTCGGTGTTTTCTGCGGGCTTGTCATCAGACGCGTTTGCCTCTTTCTTCAATCTGTCATTCGCGATAGCGGCAGCAGTGGCGGCAGCGTTGGCGATAGCGGTCGCCGTCCTGGGGTCGTTCTCATTTCTAGCCTTGAATTCGGTCTTCTTTTCCAATACGGTTATGAAAAAGCCACCAGTGTCCTGGAGGTGAGGATAGACCCTCATGCAGCGCTCCAGGGGTACGTCGTGGCAGTCAGTTCCTTCTAACTTGGGGAACATGGACTGCGAGACGCGGCCAGGAACCACGCCACCGTTCTCCTCTCGGGCAAATTTCTCAACTTCCTCCCAACTATCCCACATGCGGTATGCCTTGTCCATGATCTTCCATTTCCTCAATCCTGGTCTCCTGACTAGATTGGGTAGCTGGTCGCTGCAGTCTAGAATCTCTACGTTGCTGGGTCCTCCGCATCGTTCAATGGCAGATGCGACGACTGACTCGTTTTCGACAGGATTCATACTGCAAGTTGAGTAGACGACTCGACCACCGACCTTGAGAAGCTGGAGAGCTCGGACAAGAATTCGGATTTGAGTGTTGTGCAAGCCCAGGGCATTGCCTGGCTGCCAGTCTTTCCACAAATTGGCATTTTTTCGCAGAGTACCGTCGCCGGAGCAAGGGACATCGGCTAGAATACGATCAAACTTGAGGTAGGTAGGCTTTGCGTTCGAATCGGTAGAGGGAAGTTTGAGAGATGGAAATTGCGTGGCATCATGGTTCGTAACGATGATGTTGGGGGAGGATAGACGTTTGAGCTGATGCACCAGCATGTGTCCGCGCTTGTAGTCCGAGTCATTTGCAATTAAAAGACCAGTAGCACGTCCGTGGTCTGAAGGATCAGCCTCCAAATCAGCGTCAATCTCATCTTGTGTTTCATTTCCAAGGTTGAGACCATCATCCTTAGCAAACTTGCGCAAGACCTTGCGCACGCGGGCTTCTTCGCCGTGATGAATCATCTCGATGAGCTGCGCAGACTTGCTTCCTGGTGCGGCGCACATGTCTAGAACAACCATTCCAGGCCGTAAATCCATTAAGCATGGCGGAATCATGCTGACCACCTCCTGTCTGCTGATATTTCCAACAGTGGTCTCGGACACGAGGAACTTTTGGAAAGCTGAAAATGGGGGAAATTTGCGAACGACATTTTTCGGCGTAGTCATCCACCAAGCCAACTCGTCGGGATACCAGGGCACAGGTTTTGGTGCTTCAACAGGTCTGCCATCATGATGCTCGATCTTCGTGATCTCGGGAATATAGCGCGTCTGGAGAAGTCTCTTGACCGACAAGGCATGACTATTGCCAATATTAGTACACAAGCGGACCAAACGTAGTGCCGGCTTTTGGAAGAAGAAAGCCTACCCTCGAGAACCGGTGAATCGGAAACTATTTGGTAGCTCCCGTCTCAGGAATTCCCAATATTGCTGCTTCTCCTCCTCCGGAAGCTGGAGTAAAGTGTTGTAGTACTCCTCAAGCTTCTCGCTGTTCTTGTCGAAGGGCGCATAGTCACGCCAGCCGCCGTTCGAAGCTTGCGCATTGCCGCGACCACCGCCACCGCCGCCTCGTCGGCCTTTGCCCTGCAATTGACAGACAAATTAGTACTGGGGTATTTCATTAAACAAGTATCTGCTAAACTTACCCTGAAACCTTTTTTACCCATTGTTATGGGTTGACGTCGGGAGTGGTTAAGCTGCTAAATGAGAAAATGGAAATTTTCCGTTTGGCGAGGGAAAAAAAAAGAAAAGTCCAGAAAGCTGCTAGGCAACTAGGTTAGCCAGTGATGCAGCTGCGGATGCGAATGCGGATGGGTGCCGTGCCCCGCCATGGCTTTCCGCGACAGCTGCGCTACTCCGTAGGTGGCGTCCATTTATTAGCCCCAAAGCTTGGCTTCAAGGCTTCATATAGTTTGTATGTGCAAGTGCGAGAACTTGCGGACGGATATCGATCTGACCCGGCAATTTGTGCAAATGTAATAGTTTAATTAGGCGTGGTTAGATCGTAACAACTTCTTCTGTGGCGTCTCAAGCGTGAAATAGAAGGAATAATCACCGTATTTCTTCCCACTATCGTCTTATGTTTTTTAATTTGGGGCCATGGCGATGAAGTAGAGAAGGATGTTCAGGGGGGTACACCCACGGAGATGCTGGACTTTGGCTAAGATTCACTATAAAAATGACTAATTGGGTGTTCATGTCCAAGTTTTGGACCATGTGCAGTTCATTGAACTACCTATGTACGGGGGCTTCTAAGGAAGCCAATAACGCCGCTGCAGTAACTAACAAGGTCATCTAGACGGCTGCACTCCTTTTCTTGATGCAACTTCCATTGCTCCAATGTTGCCAACAGAGTTTGGTTTTCCATTACAGCGTCAAAATGAAGACGTAGAAACACAGTCATCCACGCTTGTGTCAGTTCATAGTCTTTTCGAGCTTTGAGTTGGGCCGTCAAGGCTAGAATGAAGTGCAGAAGCTCATTTGATTCATCGTGTCCATCACCAATTGACAATGACCGCAGCTCGAGATCCGCGTTCGAAGGGGACAAGGACTTGAGGTGTTCAACAAATTCACAATCTGTATAATTATGTCAGCGCTCATCAAAGCTATCACAAAATCCTTGAGATAGGGACATGTTGCATACAATTATTTATTTCGGCTCCTTGGCGAAGTTTGGTCGAAAACTGCTCCTCGAACCGGGCTCTGTCGAGCTTCGTAATGCGAGACTTAGAATCATCTTCCTTTGCATCAGTAACGGAATCTTGTCCCGGAGTTTTTATACCAGACGTCGATGGAAGGAAGAACGGGGCCTTTTCCGGAAGCTTCGGTGCTTCTGTGGGTTTGTTTCTCTCCTTGATCAAATCAAGATGTAGTAATGTTTGCCATCGGCTCTTCGGGACCAAACTCAACGTCGTCAGCTCGGAGCTCAGTTGATCCACAGAAGGAACAACAGTAGCGTCGTCGACTTCCTCTTGGTCATCCTCAAACGCACCCTCCACCATGCCCTCGTTCCCTTCTCCAGAAACTGTTGGTGCAGACACCAGTCCAATTTCCTTTTCTGAGATTTGTCGGGTGGGTACGTGCTTGAAGAGGGATTTGTTTGTCCAAAGCGTAACACCTGGCTCGTCTTCAAGCGTCGCAGCTAGATACTCGCCGCTAATGGACATGTCCAGTGCAGTACACGGCTTTTCTAGGCGAACAGCATCAATGAGATGGCTCGTGGGCAAGTCCCAAACGCGGACAACGTGGTCGTTAGATGCGGCAATCACCCATCGTCCGTCGTGAGAAAAACAGATGTCATTGATCGAGTCTCGCGGACCCCAGAACTCTCGGATCGTCTTCTTTGTTTCCATGTCCACTATTCGTACGGACATATCATCGCATGCGAACGCCAGTAAGTTGCTGGCCGCATGATACTTGCAAGAAGTAGGATAGGTCATTGGCGCCCAGTCAAGCTGCTCGAGGAGCGTTCCAGTGAGGAAGTCCCAGAACTTGATTTTGCCATCTGATGAGCACGACACAATCGACTTGCTCATTGCATCAACAATGAGACCTGTCACTGCTCGTGTATGCCTTCCGGTACCCTGTAAATATTTCCGCCCACCACTAGCTTGTAGCTGCGCGACATCATCAGCTTGTCTCAGCTGTTGGAGACGCACCTGACGGGCTTGCGACGGCGTTAATCGAGATGGGAATCGCTGGCGATGCACTCCAGATTGCAAATTGAACATGTCGATGCCGCCTCCTTCAGATCCGACAATGGCAAAAGTTCCACATGGGCTTATGGCAACACTTGATACATTGGTGCCATCGCCAGTCGGGAATGCCCAGCGGCCCGCTCGCTTCCTGCCCCAGAACCACGTTCTAGCGTGAGAGTCTCCTTTGTGTGCAGTCACAACGCTCTCCCATCCAGTCATGCCGCTGATTTCAGCATCGACTTTCTTTTTACTTTCGCTGTGGCCCCTTTGCCAAATGGGCTGCTTTCCGGGTATTGCCCCAATGCCCCCGTCCCTGTTAAGAGACATGGCAATGCTGGTAATCTCAGGAGCCTTCAGGTCCTCCAATAAGGTTGTAGAGCCATGAGCTACTGCGTTCGAAGACAAAATTCCAATCTTCTTTGCCCTCTTGCGCAGCTGGCCTTGACTCAACTCCGTGCTCTGACCGTCACGCCGCAAACTCCACCCCCAAAGACTTCTATCCCGACCACCACTAAGAAGCCATTTATTCCCACCTTCAGATCCATCAAAGTCGGTGGGCAAGAAGTGCAGGCAGTTCACAGGCCCAGCATGACCGCTTCGTGAATGGAGAATCCGTGGTATCGGAGAAAATGGCGTCGTGTCGAATATCCAAGTTTTCAATGAATTGTCCAGGCCACTGGACACAATGACCGGCTGGCCTGCCAAGAATTCAACTTTATTGATACCGCCTCTGACACTCTTTCCGTCGCGAGACGGAGGATCATGAGCACTTCGCAACACTCCCATTACTCGTGCACCTTTGTTCAGATCCCAGAATGTAACATCCCCAGTAGCGTAGCTGGCTGTAGCCATCACACCATCCTTTCTGCCGTCGTGTCCAGCACCCATACCATCAGTTCTGAAAGATATAGAGTTGACCGGGGCCTCACTGCTGCCAGCTTCAATTTGAAGCACTGCATTATCCGTGAGGATGTTTGTAATAATCAGGGTGCCTGAGGAGTAGGCAATCGCCAGGAGAGACAAGGCCGTAGTCGGCTGCATGCAAGTAACAGAACCGCAGTCAGGTGTTGGGGGAAGAACGGTGTAAATCAATTTGCCAGTGCTGATATTCCAAATTTCTACCCACCCATCTTTACGACCAACAAATATCTTATTTAGAAAGGTTGGCATGCTAGTTACGCCTCCAGTGATTTCGTTGCCGCGATTGTTGGCAGCCATAGTTTGGAGAGTGGTATAATGCTCGAGAGTAGCAGTCTTGAAAATTTCGATTCTTGTGGTCGCGCAAGCAACAATCCAAGAACCAAAAACAAATATTTGCTGAACGGGCTCGGCAAGGTCAGAGGGCAGCTCCAGCTGATTCACTTTCTTACCTCTCTGGAATACCCAAAATCCCTGAGGCTCATCATTTGAGCCATTGCCCCAGGCAGCAAATACCTTCTCTTTCCAGGCGTAAGTAGCAGTAATCATGGCCGGAGTCTGAGGTCGAGTCACAAAGACGAGATTTAGCCCTCGACGCAAGTCGTAGGTTTGCAGCGCCTTCCCGACGGAAGTCGTTAGTTGGAAAGTAGTGTTGCCTAGAGGTATCGAGGTAAACGGAACGCTTGTTGACGACACAAGACCAACTGTCTGGGATAAATCAGGAACGTTAGTCAGCTGATATTTGATGCTGAGATCGCAAAGTGAAGCATACTCTGAACGGAGCAAATATTCTAGATGAGCTAGCCACATCTTTGGCAGCAGCCTTCACAGATGAAACCTTCTGGCGCTTTGCCAGAGGCCCGTCTGGATTCAAATGCGGCATCTTTGGTTAGCTCAGCAATCGCAGTGATCTCGCTCCTTCATTACTGACGACGACGATCTGACCCAGCATATTTAATTCGGATGGTGCAGCTAGAAAAATTTGGGCGGTGAAGGATGCTGGACAACATTCTGCCGACCCAAGCCCCACTATGAGACTCTAAAACCCGGTGCCGCCGTCGACCACCTGTTGAACCCGCCACCAACGGCTCACTCAAGCAAGACGGCACACGGGCACATGGGCTGATCTGGCGATGTCATTAGTCCGAGATGCCCAGGACAATGCAGCTCGAACTCGTCCGAACGGCAATGCAGGGACGGGTTGACAGGCATTTGCATGGACCAGTTGACGTTCGTCTGCGTAACAAACTAGCGCTGCATGAGGACAATCCCTAGAGATCCGAGGTCTGGGTCAAGTCCTGGCCCAGGATATATTTAGCCGTGCATGCTCCTAAGACTATTGTCCTCGTTTCCCTCTTCTAGAAGAATGCATCTACATGCGGAGTGCATATCGTTGCGTCACCCACCAAGATGGTGCCAGACCTGGATGTAAAATATTACAACACGCTCGAACGCCGAACACGCTACGGAGTAGAATGAGCGCCTATCATATGACAGTCAAATGGTATCGATGCATGCGGGCTTGGTGCTCAACATTGACTCTCAGCGGCGCCCACAAATTGCCCCGGACAGCCAGGGCATGACAATTGTTCGCCCAGATGCGTCTGAATCATAACCACGAACAATCTCTCCCCCACCCCCCCCCCTGAGGGCGTCAAGGGGAAACAGTTTATAGCACACAGCACCTCCATGTTTATCAGCTTCAGAAACTATTCAACAAAAATATACTGATTCGCAAAAGCAACGATGCGCAAGTAGAAAGAGCAACTTTAGATGCCAGACCAGACTGGGTCAGACCCTCCTTTGCCTCTCCCGCCATCCACTATCCGGAGCGGCGTCTCTTCCCATACTTATCCAGCCAGCAACGCCGCAAACCGGCCTCGCCACCGCCGGTCCAGGTCCAGGTCCAGCAGGTCCAGGTCCTCCATCCCATCCCATCTGCACAAGTGTCGGGAACAGACTTTTTTACTGGGAGCCCACCCTCGATCCAATCCACCATGGAGTCTTCGGAGCAGTCGACTCCCACCGCCAGCAATGTCTCCATAGACGACCCATCAATACTGTCTTCCATATCCTCCACGCCTTCCACCCTGCGGGACGTTCAACGAGATCAATCAACCTTTGCGATTGACCAAGAAGCTCAACCGTCGCATCAGCCGTTGCCGGCACCTTCCCATTACCATTCACATTCCCGCAAAGTATCGTCCTCCTCCACCACCGCCTCTAGCACTAATCGAAGGAGCCGTCATGTTGATTCCAGCCCGCCTGGAAGTTACTCCGAACGTTCTAACTTGCCAGTTACTTCTCAACCAGCTCCAGTTCCTGTAAAAAGTGCACGTTCCCGCCACTCACGAAACCATTCTGCCATATCAGACGCAGGCAGCGACGTCTTGGTCTTTGGTTAGCTGCGCCGGTTCCTCTTCAACTCAGTCGTGCATCTCGCGAATCCGTGCTGAAGTCCAACTTGGTTAATTTTACTGATGCATGGTCACCAGATCCGACCCTAGCTGCACAGACTTCCCTGTCAGATATTCAAACGAGACGACTATCCAGTACCTCAATATACTCGCTAGCCTCAGCCAGGGGAATTATAAATTCTTCATCTTCTACGCACGGTTCTGATTCAGGAGCACCTCCTCGCTCGGTTTCCGGTCTTATGTCGACAAGCAAAGGAAGCAGTGCTACTGGCACGCCGCCAGAACCAGGTCTTTCCAATGTGACGGTTACCACCTCGTCGTCGAACGGGCCAACTGCCAGTGGTCAGCACAGCCTCACCACAAGAGAGCCGCAGCCACTCGATCTAATGAGAAGAAATCAACGAGCCGACTCCAATATGCGAGCACAGCCTGATAGATCTCGAAGTAGAGCGAAGAGACGTTTCAGTGGCAGCACTGCGACTAGCACTCATAGTCAGGGAAGCGATCGCGGCCCACACCGTGAAAAGGAAGAAGGTATTGCGTCGCCAAGCAATCGAGAGGACCTCGCTGGTTGTACACATTCTAACAAGTCATTAGCTAAACCTGCTCCGTTTGGCACTATTGGTATTTGCGCTTTGGATATCAAGGCAAGAAGCAAACCTAGTAGAAATATTCTCAACCGGCTTATTGCAAATCGGGATTTCGATGTCGTGGTATTTGGTGACAAAGTAATTCTTGACGAAGGTTTGTGACACTAAAATCCATCATACGACCATGAAGAATATCCCCCCTGAATGTAATAAAAAGAAACATTTACTGACTCTGCGCTCTGTTCAGAGGTTGAGAACTGGCCCATGTGGTAAGCTGAACCCCAGGCAGGGACCCTCGGTGAACATAAACAGCATAGCGGCGCAGCGTCGTCTCGTGCAAGGGTTCAGGAGTAACACATTGGACTAACCTAAGACCAGCGACTACTTGATATCATTTTATTCGGATGGCTTTCCACTGCAAAAGGCCATCGCATACGTCAAGGCCAGAAAACCATTTTGTGTGAACGATGTGCCAATGCAGCAAATTTTGTGGGACAGACGAGTGTGTCTTCGTCTTCTTGACAAAATTCAAGTCCGTACGCCAAAGCGATTGGAAGTGAATCGTGATGGTGGCCCCCATGTACTCACGCCAGAAATGGTGAAGCACATCAAGGAGATTTCCGGCATTTCTACTGAACCAATCAGCTCTGCAGTAGCGACGCGGCCAACAAAAGTCGAACTACTCGATGATGGCGATACGCTGAGCGTAGATGGCGCAGTGCTGAAAAAGCCCTTTGTGGAAAAGCCGACAAGTGGTGAAGACCATAACATCATCATATATTTCGCCAAGAGTACTGGAGGCGGCGCCAGGAAACTTTTCCGCAAGATTGGCAACAAGAGTTCCGACTACGTTCCTGATCTCACCGTACCACGGGCAATCACTGAGCCAGAAGGCAGCTACGTATACGAAAGCTTTATGCAGGTGGATAATGCCGAAGATGTCAAGGCGTATACGGTTGGCCCAAACTATTGCCATGCAGAAACCCGCAAATCCCCAGTAGTGGACGGCATCGTGAGGCGCAATACTCATGGAAAGGAGCTGCGATACGTGACTAGCTTAAGCGCTGAAGAACGAGGAATGGCCAGCAGAATTTCTACCACATTTGGACAGCGGGTTTGTGGCTTCGACCTACTCCGGGCTGATGGGAAGAGCTATGTCATAGATGTTAACGGCTGGAGTTTTGTCAAGGACAACGACGACTATTACGAGCATTGCGCCAATATTTTGCGAGAGCTTTTCGTTAAAGATAAACTCAGGCGGGCAGGAGCCACGCCGCCGCCAGTACCATCTCCAGATGGTACAGAAATCGATCCAATGTCTCGAGCTGCGCAACATAATCACGACAGAGAACAGCAGCTGCAACCTCCCCCCACAGCAGGTACTAGTTGTACCAACGGTCAGGCGATTACCGATCCGCAGAGCAGTGACGCAAAACCCAAAAACTTTGGCGAGGTTGCGTCACCTCGCTCTGAAAGTACATTTGCCTCTGCCCTACCAAGCACTGCAGCAAGTCCTCTTCTACTGCCACCCTCGGAGCTTGCGCTGCCTGGTACCTCCACTGCTGCGTCATCCTTGCAATCAGACACAACCTCTACTGTACCAATAATGCAGGCACCCAGCGAGGAAGCGCCAGCGGCACTCCCTCCTCCTCCCAAGCATTCGTGGAAATTAAAGGGCATGGTCTCTGTCATACGACATGCGGATCGTACACCGAAACAGAAGTACAAGTTCACTTTCCACACCGACCCGTTTATTGCACTTCTCAAAGGCCATCAAGAAGAAGTGCTGTTAATAGGAGAGGCTGCTCTTGCCAGCGTCATTCAAGCTGTTGATATAGCTTACGAGGCTGGTATTGAGGACCGCGGAAAGCTCAAGGCTCTTCGTAACGTTTTGGTGAAGAAAGGTAGCTGGGCTGGAACAAAGGTCCAAATAAAACCAATGTTTCGAAAGAACAAGACTGACGCAGCTCAATCTGTCAGCGCCGTCGAAACACCGGTTACAGAAGAGAACATTCAAATAGACTCACAAATACTTGGAAAATACGGCAGCAGCGACCCAGCTGAACGGTTTAATTCGAAGCGACAGAACTCTCTCTCCGGAGTGACAATGTCGAAATTCACGGCCGCGGAAGAGAGCCTGGTCCTTGACAAGCTTCAGCTTATTGTCAAATGGGGAGGCGAGCCAACCCACTCCGCACGATACCAGGCACAAGAACTTGGAGAGAATATGCGAAATGACCTGATGCTATTAAACAGGGACATATTTGATGAAGTACATGTTTTCAGCAGCTCCGAGCGACGTGTCAGTGCCAGCGCTCAAATTTGGGCCACTTCGTTCCTGGGCAGAAATGATATCCCTGAAGATTTTATTACAACTCGGAAAGATTTGCTGGATGATTCGAATGCTGCCAAGGATGAAACGGACAAGGTCAAGAAGAAGTTGAAAGGGCTGCTGAGGAAGGGTAACGAGCGACCTGCGCAATTCGCATGGCCGGAGAGCATGCCTGAACCATCTGAGGTTCAAACTCGGGTGGTTCAACTGATGAACTTCCACAGGCGTGTAATGCATTACAATTACGGCAAGATCTACGGTGGTGCGGCATCGTCACTCGGAGCCATCTCCAATCCCAGTTCAGAGAGATTAAGTGCAGAAGGTTCAACGACTTCGATTTCATCTCTGTCACATGTGAACGCCATTAACAGTATCCAGCCAAGATGGTGCAGTGGTGAAGATGCCGAGCTCTTCCGAGAACGATGGGAGAAGTTGTTTGCTGAGTTTTGCGACGGTGATAAGGTAGACCCGAGCAAAATTTCAGAACTTTACGACACCATGAAGTTCGACGCATTACATAATCGACAATTTTTGGAATGGGTCTTCACACCACCGAAGAGCATGTTGGAAGATGAGTATGTCTCCAGGGACGGAAAGTCAAAAGACTCGGATGATACAAAGGGATCTGAAGACTCAAAGGGTGACAAGAGCCAAACCGGTAGTCCCGAAGGCTCGGACAAGATGGATCCTTCGAATCGCTCAGTCAAAAAACTGTTCCGCAGACGATCTTTTCTAAACAACCTTCGGCACATGAGTGATGAAGCTCCACCAGAGCAATACTTCCGGCTTTACAAGGGAACTAACCAGACCGCTGCTAAGAATGATCCTCGCACTGAGCCACTTCAAGAGCTTTACCGACTCGCCAAAGTCTTGTTCGACTTCATCTGCCCTCAGGAATATGGAATTTCGGACAGCGAAAAGCTTGAAATAGGTTTGCTAACATCCCTACCACTTCTGAAAGAAATCGTTCAAGATTTGGAAGAGATGCAAGCATCGAACGATGCCAAGGCCTTCTTCTACTTCACCAAGGAATCCCACATCTACACCCTTCTCAACTCTATCATCGAGGGCGGGATTGAGACCAAGATCAAGCGTAGCACCATTCCTGAGCTGGACTATCTCTCACAAATTTGCTTTGAACTATACGAATCAGAGACCAAGCCGCCAGCTGAAAGCACCCCGGGCGATGAGCCGACATTCGCCTACAGCATTCGTATCACAATTAGCCCGGGATGCCACGTTTTCGATCCCCTGCACGTGCAGCTCGACAGCCGGCATTGCATTGGGTGCGCCCCAAGACGCAGCCTAACCCCACACATTGACTGGCTGCAGGTTATCAAAACTCTGCGGGCGAAATTCAACCAGTACGTTGCCGTGTTCATACGTAGCCTACACGCAATACCTTTGAGCTCCTGCTAACCCATTTCTGCTTACCAGGGTCAAACTGCCCAAGACATTCTTGGCAGTCAATCTTTCAGAGGCTTTTACATTTGAGGAGCGGGAACGCATGGCTAGTGAGCCCGACATACTGGAAATGAAGGCTTTGCCACCGAAAGATCTGCTCTCAGGCGGCGCCGCTACGATTGAGCTTCAGGATTCGCATGCGCCTATTAATGAGCAACAGATAGAACCGGAGACCAAGGACGTGGATGCTGCTTGAAGACGAATTATATGGACACGTTTTGCAGTAATGTGCTGTTGAAGAATGCAACAACGGGATTGTCATTCATCCTCACTCTATCGGTGGCTGTTTATTGAAACCTATGTATATTAAGGAGTGCGCCATAGAGGTTACGTGTAGCACATGTTATCATACAGCTTATAGAATAGAAGATAGCAAAAAAGGCGCGACGCCTTTGGAGCTGACGCCAATTTGCTAACATCATTTGGCTTGTATAGAAATAATACTCGAGCGTAGAGTCTTTGAAACCGAACCCCGACGAAATCGGATCCATCTATTATGACTAGGTGATATACCAGTACGCGCATGATCTGTATCACAATCATTCTCTCTTCCGCTATGTAGGTATCTAGTTACTCTGCATTCAAAACAGTAAATGGAACTGTAACTGCTTGGAAGAAAATGCAAGGAGGTTTGTTGGGGGCGAGCCAATGTAATTTCCACAAATCCAACCTGTTTCCAGGGCCCCGGCCCTGGTCTGGGATCTGTGTGACGAACCATGGGTACCGTGCTGGAACAGTCTCAAAATGTTATCACTGAGAAACAAGAATCTGTGCAGAACTTGGCGCTTGTGGGCAAACAATCCCCAACTAAGCCTCGCGCTCGCAGCTCAAAACGTCCAAGTGCTTCATAGGCTGTGAGGCAACGGGGAAATAGCATCAACTACGCGTGGATCAATACTGCCACAGACTATCCCCTTTACTCTAAGTGGCGGCTTTATTGGAAACCACAATGATTTGTTTGTGTCTGAAGTGGTGTGCATGCTAGCCACCTGCTTCCGCGGCTTTCCGTAATGGTAGTGTACCTCCCTGTGTTGTTGGCGAGACCACGGAGTAGACTGGGAATCAAGATGACGAATTCATAATTGCTGGGTGGCGTTTGTCAGTCGTGTCCTACATCCTAAAACCGCAGAGGCAAGACACATCCATGCGGATGTACGGCCTTTTGGCTGCTTGTCATCTCCGATGCCGTGTGGTACGGAAACTGTACAATAGAAGTCGTGGTCTCAGGAATAAGCATACGTGTACGGAGTACTCCGCATACGTTCAAGTATGGTCGAGCCTCAGAAGCCCGCGCCGAATGCATGAGACAAGGCGCCCCAGTACGGCCGCGTTTGAGCTATTGTAAGACAAGTACTCCGTAATGGCGAAGCCGACACGCTTACGAACCAGCTACTCTCGACCAACAAAATCACAGTTCAAGCTTTTCAACATATGTGAGACGGCAGGGGGCTACATGAAGTTGATTACTCCGTAGTCTTGACGGACTTCAAGGGTTCAGCCTGCATGCATCCCCATCCCGCTTGAGAATAATCGGAATTATGGAGAAATCAGGACCCGTTTCCCACTGCAGCAAACGCAGCGGGCCGAACACTGTTGTAATTACTAGTAGCATTCCAGACTCAAATCAGCATGGAAACCTAGCGTCTGACCCAAGCCCCAAGCACTGCATCCAATCCGGTTCGGCCACTTCGGGCACTGCCGGTGGCTCCCGACCCATCTGAGCAGGCGGCTTGAGATTATTTGCCCAAAATGCTGCGCCAGGGATCACCGGATCATTGACCCGAGTGAGCATCATGGACATACTCCGTAAAATGGCAGCAATATTCGTCAAGTCATTCTGCCTCTTATCATGTCGGCTCGAGGCTGCTCAGCCGCTGACTTACTTTTCCTTATTGATCCGCATATTTGTCATGCTTATAATGCAGAAGAACGAGTCACTCGCCAAGCCCAAAATGAACGTGCCTATGGCCGTTGAAAGGGGGGGGGCGTGATTGTAGAAGTTGCCGCCTCGGAAAAGAAGATGAACAAAGCCCTGATCCAGCGCATCAGCAGGAAATGTGACTATGAGATTTTCACCAAGATAGATATTGGTACCAGTCACGACCGCTTTGCCGCGCGATACGAGCATTAAAAAAAATTCACCGTTCAGATAGGTCCAGGAACTTGCAACTTAAGCTTGCGGCTTATGCAGGAGACTTTCCGGGAGATTTTGCGAGAAACCTAGCTTTTGACAGACATGTACGGAGTGCTCTCGGATCTTGACCCCTATGGCGCATTCCATAAGCTCCGTGACATCCTCGGTGTAATATCAAGCATACGATCATTGATAGTGAAAAGTTGGGCACACACGTGCCATGATCCACCATTGTGCTGTGAGACGGTCATCTCAGCAAATCGCATTCTAGGGACAGGTGAGGCATAAGCTGACAATGCCACGTTTCTTGTCCATGCACCTATAGATCTGGGCATTGGGCTTTGCCGCGCAGACACGCTAGACAAGGGAATTATGAGACAATGTGACCAGAACTCATCCCTGCAGAAAGCATGCAGCGCAGTTTCCTCTTCCTGGCGCACGACGTTTACAAATGATCAGCAGCCGATCGGACCGCAGTTTCGTTTGGTTTAAACTGGCAAGAACGTCAGAAGTGTGTCTGGCTCAAAAATATTTGCATTGTGGGTTACAGTTTGACTGGCCGTGATTGAGTGCGCCGGAGTGTCCGCCTTCGCAGGCAGACCAAAACCGTCCAAAATCCCTACCCAGCTGACTGCTGAGTCGATATGACTCGACGTTCCAGCACGCATTGTCGTTTGTTTTACATGTTTCATCACATGCAGTCCGTTGATGCTCAAAGTCGAATTTTATTTGCAGAATCAGACCCAGTCCTTGTGTGTAGTGGGATCACTGACAGTGATTAACGTGATACTGTCAGGTTGGCTAATTAGGCGTAGTGCTAGTTACCGAGTAGCAACAACCGTGGAATTCTAGCATCTGTACGGAGTAATAAAGGCTCCAAAGACCCGCCGAGGCAGACATCAGACGGGGTCGAAGGCCAAAAGAAGCCCCTTGGAAAACCAAAGAGTGGAGCTGTGTAGTCATCCCTGCAAGACACGCAACGCAGATTCACATTGTGTGAAATGAATTTGTCTGGTTAGACTTGACGAGGATTGGAGAAGGTAGCACCGCCTCGCATTCCACCTACCTAGGTAGGTTAAAGAGGAGATGGACAGATCCCGAAATTGACGGGGCTCCACCTTCCCATACTTGTTTTCTCGACCATTGTTTGCACACACGCAAGCAAACCGGGTCAGCAAACACGGCGTTACTCCAATTATCAAAGGCAGGGATCTCCTGATGTTGTAGACAAACGACTGATCGTCACCCAACCCCGACGGGATCTTTGACAGGAGGGAGCTGTACGGGAGAGTAGTGCTCCGTATCTTGCACCGTCATGGTTTGGTGGTAGTATTTGGTTGGGCAGGCCAGAAGGATGGAGTCGCTGGATTTCTCCATAATAGAGATTTGTGAACTGCTGGCTGCCTCATCTTGCATGCTAGTCAATGCAAGGCGCAGGGCTGTCACGATGATGTCAGCTCCAAGAATGGAAATTCAACTAACAGGGCAACACACTCCCTCGCTCTTGCTGACAGATCGTGTGTTTCGCTCTCTGATATTGCGCTCTGTACAAGAAAGATTTACGCGCTGATAAGTTGTACGTGTAGATAGCCTTCTTAGATTCTTGATAGTCTTGTCACCTTTCAACAATGCGCGCCCAGCCGACTGCAGTTATTGGAGGAGTTTCCTTCAAGGACACAGCAGGTCTTAGACCAAATGGGGCGGCGGCCCGCTTCTTTCAGCTCTAGACTGCAGAGCTGTCTTCTGAAATCCGGGGCCTGTTCTTGGAGGCTTGGTGGCAAATCGTCGTCAGAAGTATGGTTCAGATGTTTGTCAGATGCCTCAATCCGACATGCTGAGACTTTGATAAGCATTTGGCCCCGTCTTGGCGAACTTTGATGCTTCGAAGCAACCATGATGTGTAGAAGTCATCGAATTGCATTGTACACGCACACCCATAGTACATATACAATATGCGTGCACGGAACCCTGCCGCCATGCAATTCGTATTACCGCCCGTTCCGACGCGGTGGCTCTGCACTAGCGGTGTTCTGGGTCTCTCGATGCTGCGGGCCAGCGTGTGTGCAGGTGTCTGTTTGGTGCAATTAACTTATTATGCGCTGCAACATCCACGCCATGGCGACCCGCTACCGTGTCTCTGGAAACACGCCAGTCCCGTTTCATCAGTGTCTTTGACCAGGATCGATGCCATGCTAGTCAAGACTCCATGGGATTTGGCTCGGCTGTCTCCCCTGAGCTCTGTGGTTGGAGGAGTAAAGGGTAAAAGTTTATTGGGTCGTCCAATACTAACGGGGCGAAAATACCTTGTGCCGCTACATGAGTTAGTGTTTAAGCAAGTCTTTGAGGGTGGGCAGGCAGACGTACGTATTTGTACATCAGAAACGACTCAGCAGCCAAGGGGGGAGGTGAGGAGTAGGATAAAGAGGAGGAGTGAGTATGGAGTCGAAGTCCGTGAAAGAGGAAGGCGAGCCGAAACCGAGAGAGAGCGGACGAGAGTAGCCGATGTTCCCTTCAAACTAGTTACTTAGTACTTACGTATGTGGTCAGGAACGAATGACACACCACCTGCCCTCCTCTTGCACCTTGCGCTCCAACCTGGACCAAGCATTTGATCAATTTCGAGCATTCGCTTCATCCTCTCCCTTGCCCCTAATCATCATCGCCAAACCATATAAATATTTCACACATAGAACCCACCTTCAAGGGTTGCTCGAACAACTTCATGACGCTAACACCCTTGCCGTATTCCTTGCTTTCTGTTACATCACCTTCCCCAAGAACAACCTACCGCCAAAAGCCGAAGTCACTTTGAGCTACATCCATACGTCGGGTGTATACATACAACAGCCACCTCCTGTCTTCGTTTGCAGGTCTGGGACGCTTGTCCTCCCGTCATAGGTCCAACCTTTGTTCAACATCGACTCCGTTTGAAGCAGGCTTCTACAGGGTCATACCCGACACAAAACTCTCGCACTGCGCAGATTCTCCAGACTTAAATACTTGAGTTCTCGACCGATTGTTTCTCTATAATCTGCCTGTCATATCTGAGCATTCGCCACATCCGCAAAAGCTGTCATATACTGCAGAATCAGCCAAGCCTTTGCAACTAGTGTTTTCAACGTCAGTTCGTTGAATCGTCCTTTTGCATCAGTCATTTCGATGAAATTCATCAGCTGAATATAGAGACTCCGAGAGTAGGTACTTCACCGTTGGCACCAGAAGAACCTTGATGTCCTTTTGGGTAGACTCCATCCAGACCATCAATGCCTGTATGCTAATTTTGAGGAAGATTCCCTATAAGCAACGTTATCCCAAGAGGCCGCGACCATCACCTATCACGACTAAATCTCGAACTATCATTACGTAACCGCTGTTGCGCGTACAGACACGATGTCAAACTCTTGCCTGCACTCTTTCATCCTCATGAAATCCGACAGCACTCTTGTGCAATGGATGTGTAAGCACTGTCGCTCGGGACCGCACTGGATGATTTTCGAATGCGTTTACTGCAAACTCCACGTTTGCCGTGCTTGCACCCAGGCGGCATAAATGCTCAAGAAGAAAATCACAGCACAATTAGCGAAGGTCTTGTGGCCCTTCAAAAAAGGTGAAGAAGAATATGCACCAGTCCGAACATTGGGCACACTTGAGACGTTCATGGTTCTCACAGACAATGCATCACGTTACAACACAAGCTTACAGGTTCTTGTGAGGTGCAAGAAGCGTTTTTAGTTAGGCTTCTTGCCAGGATTTTTATTTTCTTTCTTTTTATATATAGACATTTGCTCAGGCAATACTAACGTGATAACGCATTGAGGCGCATAGAGACTTGGTTTGTACGAAATACACTGGATCGGTTCGGAACTAGACAGCGCTGATAGCCCAGGTTGAGGTAATAAACGGCGGATAAAAGTATTTACTGCAAGCTCTACTATGTTCTTTCACGTACAAAGTGAATTTCTCTTGTCGTAGGTGGAGACTAGCAAAGTATTAAGGAAGTCGATGCATCAGCGGAACATTTGACTAAGCCTTTTCGCCCTCTATGGCAAGTATCCCGACGTTCGATAGCTGCCAGTCTGCGCACTCGTATTTCGTTCCGTCTCTTTTCGTCTGCGTAAAGAATCTCAAACTATTCTCTCTGATCATCAACTCTAAACAAGCGTCATAAGAGGTGTTTGCCGTTCCAACTAGTGTAACCAGACTGCGACACCAAACTGAAGCTCGAAAGATGTTCTAGAAATGCCAAATTCCATTGAATTCTGAGACATGTGGCTGTAACTACAACCCAAGTTGTACAAAAAAAAACTTCCCCAGTAGCCCATGCATCCTAGCGTAGCGGTAAAATTGTTGCTTTCTCCGAGAAGTGTACTCCGTAGTACAGGTCTCCCTTGTGTGTCGCGAGATGTAAAGCAAATTTTTTTCGTACGGTCGAAAACGCCGACCTGCTTGGTGTAACCGTGAATGCAAATCAAACACCGCCAAAGTAACCTGACAAGATGTTTTGAGCCGTTGTAGTATACAACAGACTGTGAGACGAGGGGGTTTTTTTTTCCCACAGGGGGGGTAGGAAGATGAGAATGCTCTTTGCCAAGCGAGATTGCAACTTCAGACAAAGCAAACTTAGCTGAACTGAGTTTGATAAATATGTACGGAGTAGCAGTGCTGACTACGGATCTCTGTGTTCCTATATTTGTTTTGAGCATGGCTCAGCAAGAGACTGAGCGTAACGGGTCTTGTCGATGAAGGAATTTGTGCCTTGGCCTGATTCGCTGTATCCTCGATCGCCACTGAAGCTTTTGCTGGTCTGTGCCAAGCTGTAACGTGGCCCGACGAAGCAACGCATGTGTACATGTACATACGGAGTAGTAGAGCGGACGATAACATGATGTGGGTTTTCATGTTTCCCGTCCAGGCAAGACATTGCGGCACTGTCAATCTGTTCTGGTTTTTATATCGCCGAGCCAGGACAGAATTGTCTAGCTTAGGCATGCTGCTTCTGTTCCGGTCCGATTGCCACGAAAGGCGTTGTTTATTCCATGTGATAGAATTGGGGCTGCGCGTTTTTAGAGCGCAAGGGCCAATCAAAAATCGGTCTTTCATCTGCGCGTTTTGTGACTGTGATATCGTCGCCTACTAGGAGTGTCATGTTTTCTTGCTCATCTATCAAGAAACCGTACTTTCCGAAGACAGGAGAGTATTTCGCGCCCTTGTCAACCCGCCTATCGGACATGAGCTTCTTGAGGACGGTCCCTCTTTCACCGTCGGCGATTTTGCCAGTGTCGTAGTCGACATTGAGGGATGTACAACGATTACACATTTTTGTTAGTGTGAGGAAAGGGGTGTTGTTAGTGGAGAGTTCGGCCCAGAAATCCTCGTCAAATTCAGACTCGCCATCAATGACGATGTTTGGCCGAAAGGCTGTTATTTCGATATCGCTGGACGGCAGTCTGGCTTGTATATTGGCGAGGGATTTCTCACTCACGACAAGAAAAGGGGCAAGATCGCTGAAGGTAATCCAAGGCGGATCCTTACTTCGCTGCGAGTTCCCGGTGGCGTATCCGGACAAAGTGGAAAGCCAGCCTTGCTGCCGAGGAGGGCCATCTAATCGAGGAGCATATGTGCCAAGAACTGGACGTCGTCCGTCTCCAATGTATACCAGTATAGCTTTGAAGCCGAAGCATGCTGAGAACCAGTCATTGTAGCGGGCATCCATTCTGTACGCCTTCACCATACTGAGATGTAGATCAATGTCTACGGTCTCCAGATCAGACTTGTCTGGGTGAAGGGGAACCTCCAGAACAACATTTTGATGTGGAAGAGCCGGCAGGATAGGTTTCTTGGGGGTGAGATACGACACGTATATTTTGTCTCCGACAATGTCCTGCTTGAACAGCCCACATTCGTGGTTCTTATCGATTTGCACCTTGGTGAGTTTGGAAGGGTCTGTATCATCGACACGCATTATTATGAAACGTCGATCATATTGAACGCCTTGGGGTGTGAGCCGGGCTTTGCTGAGACGAATTGGCCGCAACGCTTTGATGGGATAGACATATATCTGACCACAACATGTTAATGAACGAAGACTAACCAAGAGTGAGGGCAGCCCCTACCGCAGTTACTTTCATATTGGCTCAGGGAAGTGCTTGAATTAACCTAAAATGGAATTCGCGCAGGACGAATATGGCCTCATCAATGTGTTTGTGCAAGTTTCAAAGGGCCAGCACTGGACGGGCATGGCCAAGGTTACTGAGTGAAGATTGAATTCGCCTCGTGTAAGGCATTTGATCTTTCCCATAAAGCGGGGTTTGTAAGGCGCAAAGGGCGCGCAAAGGGCGCGCAAAGCAGAGGGCGAGCAAGACTGAAGTCGGGGCAATTCACGGCGTGACTGCCACACCATCTCGAGTATGGAATAGTTCAACTACTAAAGCTCCAGCGGTCCCTGCAGACAGCTCCGAGTCCCTGAGCTGACAATTAGGTTGAGGAGCGACTGAGCGATGGTGAGGAAGAGCTCCACTAGGTCAAATACCCCATTGTTGTTATGTCGAATCCCGCTGCATCAGCCGGTGAAACTCGCATTAACGATTAACGATTAACGATTAACAATTGTAGCAGTTAGCTGGTTTTAGAATGGATTTAGGATGGATTCTTGACTGAAAACTGGTCCTTGCATCGTGCATGCAGATGGATAATTCGGAGCGTGTAGTTTCGTTCATCCAGTTCCTCAACGCCACAACCTACAGACCATGTCACTTAAATGGCGCTCAGTTATCTCCGCCCGCGCCCACGAAAATGCTCAAGGGAATAGAACATGCCACAGCATAGTGAGGCATATCTACTGCTTCCACAATCTTCAAATCCGCAACTACTGAGCATAGCATGTATGCATCCTCTCGGCCCAGTCCTTTCTCCCCCACAAGCCAGTCAATTGCGCCTCGAAGACCCTTCTTTGTCGCTTCGAGAAGGTTTGCGTCAATTCCAACAGTCGCATACTCCTGCCCGCGGAAACTACTGGCACGGGTCTTGGGTTCCGACGAAGTCAGGTAATGGGGTGATTTAACCCAAGGTTTGTTCTTCTCCAGAGTAAGACGGAGACGGGCTTTCATAGGCGTCTCGATTGCAGTGCCGCAGACTTCACCGTCGCCTTGAGCGGCATGCCCATCGCCGCAGCTGAATAAGGCACCGGCTGTCTGGACAGGAAGATACAGGCTAGATCCTGCGGTAATGTGCTTACAGTCAATGTTTCCGCCCCAATTATAAGGCGGAATTGTGCTCAATTCGCCATCTGTCGATGGTGCAAGCCCCATAACGCCTAGGAATGGCTGTGTAGGGACTCGAATGCCTGGCTTAAATTCAGTGTACCCGTCTGAAATAGTGCTCAGGTCCCATACTTTTAGATGAGGCCCAGGGAACTCATCACTCAGGAGACCGAAGTTGGGTAGGATGGCGGTCCAGCCATACGCTGCTGGCTTCAGCTCCAAGATATCGACGCGAAGAACATCGCCTGGCTCCGCTCCTTCTATGGCCACTGGCCCGAAAGCAGGATCTGCTTGACCTGGGTCTAGGCCAGGAAGCTCGCTTGGCTTGGTAGTCGGCGTTATTTGGTTATTGAAACCATCCCGGAGCTCGAAATCGACTTCTGCGCCTGATCTAATGTTAAGCACTGGCAGAATGTTCTTGGACCACCTCAGATGGATGTTGGCGTGGTTTATGTGAGGGTGGGCCATATTGACCGGTGTAGGGTCAGGTCCAGCTAGGCGCTGGTCAAGCTACCGGTCAAGCCGACAAGGGAAATTAAGATGGAGAGGTGAGAAGGAATTCTCGGCTCATGAAGCCTTCCGGAATGATGGTTATTCGAAGGAAGTATGTCGAAGTTGGAACAAGGTAGAGATTTTACCAATCGATAAGCGCGCATAAGTAATCTGTAGAGCAAATTGCTCAGATGGGGTAAAGTGGACCGCATAGTACTAACGCCTGCCATTTTTGCATAAGAACACCCGGCTGCTGCAAAAAAGGGCAAGAACAAAATCCCCCGAGCCTGAAAACTGCTGAAATTTGGGACGACAATATCGTGAAGTGAACGAGCGAGATGCCGCCTATTTATGGCATTCGATTGCCTCAAAGCTCCAGTTGAAAGCTCCTACCTTGTCTTTGCCCTGGTTTTGAAGCAGAAAATCCCCAATGTACAAGTCATCGTAGATTGCAACAGTCGTAAGCAACAGCACTCAATCACACAAACTGCCTTCCCGTTTGGTGGGGACCAATTGAGCCGACTGAGGGGAAATTTCTAGTACTTAAACGGTCTAGCTGCTCCTACTTTGCTTCAGATGTAAACTATTAGCCATTCACTTCCACAAAGCCTCAGCGTCTGAACCATCGTAATGCGGATCGATGAGCCCTCCTTTTATGGACTCTCATCTTTCGCCAGCTGTAATGGATTGGTTGGCCCATTTGTAGACGACTGCTCCGGCAACCGTTTCGACTTCACTCTATTGTTTGAGCAATTAATTTTGGTCATTGTTCTGTCGGTGCTCTTGCTGTTGGTAACGCCGTTCCGTGCCTGGGACTTCACTTGTGGGAAGCCGAAGGTGTTTTCAAGCATCATGCTTAGATTGAAGCTGGTATGATGCCAACATATTTGTTCTTCGGTAAACACGTACAGAACGCAATGGTTCTCTTGTCATATAATTAAGTTCTTACCCTATTGTGCTTGCTTCTAGGTCATTTGTGTTGTTTCTGGAGTCCTACAGATCGTGAAGCAACCAGCGGCATTATCAGTAGAGGCTTCTTTGGTAGCTCAATGGCCGTTTCCTGACGGACTACAACTCCACGTTGTCGGTTCAAAGTCTATACCCATTGGACCTTCAACTACGCTCTGAGACGCTGCTTTACGAAATGCAGCTCAATTGGCTTCATTATAGAAACTCGGGCAAAAATGTTCTCCTATTGACGCTTCTCACTTCTACTAAGGGAGCATTGCTATCAGGATCAGGTGTCATTTCTCGCATATGCTACCCCGTATTTAAAATACTGCAACCATTCTTGATCAACAGAGTTATTGACTTCGTTCAGAAACGGCGGACTGACAAAGAATACCCATCTAATATTGGATACGCTCTCGTTTTGGTTACAGCCCTCCCATTTTAGGACATTCTGTACGCCTCTTATTCTTAATCAGCTTCTTTTTGTCTGCTAATCATCTTGAATTAGGTTGGATACAGCTTCTACCACCAAAAGACATACCAATTGCTCACTGCTATTTCGCGGATGTCTTGTATTGTTCGTCCTGAAGAACACGACAGATTTAGAACAAGGAGCTAAGGAAAGCCCCGCGGCACTTACCCTAACCACCACAGATGTCAGCAAAATCAAAGGGGTTCTTTGAATGTTTCATGAGTTCTGGGCAACATTCATTGAGCTCGGCTGGGCTCTCTGGTTCCTGGCTCGAGAAATGGGAGTAGGCAGTATTGGCCCAGCAATTGCTGTGCTGTGTAAATTGCCTATTGCGCCAAGTGTCCGATCTATCTGCCCAAGAACGCTGATGTGCTATGCAGTTTCTTTCCTAGGAACGCTCCAACTATCCAAGTCTATGCTGCCGGGGCCCGTCATCAAGGCCAATAATGAAGCGATACAAGATCGAATCAGCCACACGTCTAGGGTTTTAGAAACAATGAAGGAAGCTAAGATGCTTGGTCTTGTTGCTCCGTGGGTTGACACTATCGTAAAGCTACACGCCATTGCCGTGTTGAGCGGTTTGGACTGGTCCACCCAGCGGCATGTTTTGAAATGGCGTATTTGGTTCGCAAGGACTTCTCGCACTAGGAGAGTCACTGTCTCCTTGCCGCACATGCTCGTAAGTCTTGCCTTAGTATTATATAAGACGGCTTGTTTTGGCGAATTTCTACAACCCATGGATGCTTAGTTCATCTCGTCAACAGTGCGGATAGTATTATTCTTGTATGTGACAAACATCCCGCACTTGATATACAAGGTTCACTCGATGAGCTTCAAGAAAGAATTAATATTCAAACGTTAATATGATCAAGCAACGCACATATGCCAAGCCAATAAGATGTGCAAAGGTCAGAGAGCCCCTCTCTGGAAGCCACCTTACAGCAAGGTCCACGGGAGATGGATCAAGATGACGACGACACGAGTCTTCAGCAATCTACCCACTTCTCATTATATTTGCACTATTTGAAACCTATAGGGCGGAGGTATTTAACCATATTTTCCATCGTTGAAGCTGTCAATGTACTCGTGGACATTTTTTCCCGGTATGAACTGTCATTGCATCAAACTTCCAAAGTGCCAACTAGGATATTTGTTGCTAACCGACTTCTTGCAGTGAATTAGCTTGTGGTTTGGACAGCAGCCAGCAACATAGCCTGAAATGAAAACGCAGGATGGCATTTTAGCATCTACGCGTTGGGAGAGACTATGGGCTTGGCCATTTTTCGGGCGCGGATTTGGTAAGCATCACAATAAACTTCACCGACGTATCTATATTGACGGTCTAGGTTTATTATTGTCGAGATGGCTCCGAAATCCACTCGGCAGTTTGCATATGATATTATTAAAATCCGTAATGAAGTATGTGATTAAGTATCTTGTCGGCTTACAACTTCCTGATTAGTCTGGCGTGTAGGGCATCACTATCCTTTTTCGTCGCTACCGATTTAGGCAACTTAATCAATAGGTACGTTTCTTGGACGGCACAAGCTCGTTGACTATTGTAGCTTGCTGAAAGCCCGAAGATTCAGCAAAGACAACAGGATCTTCAAAATGATCTGCCCATTGGCTTGTTTCTCTTTACTGCAGCTACAAGTTGTTCACCCGAACTTTCCCGAAAGGCGATCAAAGTCTATGCTAACACAGCTGCTAGGTATTCTGTCCAAATATCTCATCGCAGGCGTGCCAACTATGTTTACCGTTCTCTACGCCATACAGCGATTCTATCTCAGGACTTCCCACCAGCTACGGTATTTGGATTTGCAAGCTTCCGCCCCACTCTACTCACACTTGCTGGAGACTATTGATGGAGTTTCAACAATCCAGGCATTTGGTTGGTTTTCTACGTTTCAATGCGAAGCACTTAGATTACTTGACGACTGATACAGGCCTCATTATTTTCTTCTCAGCGCACAGGGCTCGCTTAAGCTGGTCCTTGAGCTCTTTGAAGGAGCGCTGGCTGTTATACTCATCACGCTGTCTGCTGCAGCCCCAGCCGGGACAGGTGCTGATGTAATCGCAGTAGGGATGGTCAAACAACCTTGGCCAAAGCTCGTCATTCGTGGAATTGATATCAAGTTGGACATCGAAGGAGGGCTCCTTAGGCGTGACAGAGCGACTACAAAGCTTTGGAAAAAAAAAAAAAAACTCCCGAGGAGACGATAAATCTACACCCGCAATATCCCCGATTCGGGGGTCCATCACGATTGACGAGATAGACATCTCGGACGTTCCACAAAATGTCTTGTGACCCGCCTCATTACAGTGCCGCAGGAACCAATATTATTTCCGGGAACTATACGGACCAATATCTGCCCTGATAACGGTAGTGGTGGGCTAAATGTGAATATACCAGATTACCAAATCATCTCTTGTCTAGAGACGGTCCAGCTCTTGGACATGTTAAGTGCGAAAGGAGGGCTTGGCAGCCATATCTCTGACCTTGGCCTATCCCAAGGTCAAAAGCAACTCATATGTATGGCTCAGGCACTAGCTTGCAAAGACATAAGTTCTGTGCTAGGCAATGAGCGTTGTGGATCTGCAGACCGAAGAACTCATGGTGAGGATTCTGGAGCATGAATATGCGAACCACACCGTACTGTCAGTTGTGCACCGACTGAACACAGCCCGTACGTATAATCAGGTAGTGGTATTGGAGAAAGGGAAGGTGGTAGAATCGGGCAAACCGGAGGAACTGCTACACGACGAGGGAGGTCGGTTCGGCACTCAATAGGAGGGACAGAGCTGATTAGGGTTCAAGGAAAGAACCTTAGGACATGGAAGATTGATTCAATTTGGTACTTTATGGTCTTTGTTCCCGTTTCTTTTCTCCGTTGAGGACTTGCATGACTGGTTGTAGATGCTTTTAACTCCGGAGAACAAGGTTTCTTGCAATGGGAGTCATGATCGCATCGTGACGCTCCTCTCCCTCGGGTCACAGTATGACAACAAGACAGGACTGAAGGACTCGACGATCGACGAGGCATGCCGAGGACGTACGTCAGCATGTGGAGTTTGGGGTGAGGAAACACAAGCGGACCTGTTTCATGACAGCCATTCAACCGCTAGCAGTTTTGGTTATCGTGCGGACAAGGACCGATTTGCATGACTTGCTGCCAAGTCTGTTCACTCAGTCCGTCAGCAGGCGTCAAACCCCGCCCCCCGCGCCGCGTGCATACGATACGGAGAAAGTCTGTTGGACGAGTTGCATGTTACGGTCGCAAGCACCACAAGACAAGGTTGGCTCGCCCGTTTCAGGGAGCGGGGCGGAACGGGACAGGCGAGAGATCGACCCAGGCGTTAAATTATTTAGTGCGTACGGAGTAGACGCGAAGGAGTGCTTGTTATTTTATTGGCGAGTAGTTGTACGGTCTTTGCCGTCGCACGCATTGACAATGTGGGTAGCTGGGTGGGTGGCAGGGTGGTAGGCAGGATGTCCTCGATCCATGGGCGAGTTCTATATCTCATACGAACTACGGAGTACGGAGAAGTTTAACTTGCTCAGCAGAAACGTGGTCATGGACTTACCCATACACTCAGCATTGTTTCGGGAACACAAATCAGCGAATCAACCGGTTACCCAGACAGAGAGCACTTGCACAGCAGCAGCGTGACACCACCTCTCAAATAAGCCTTCTGGATCTGTCGGGACGGGGGACAGCAAATCAAGAAGCTTTGCGTTATCGAAACAGTCACAGCTAACGCTTTGGTGCATGGGTGGTGACTTTGTGGCGTTTGTCTGGCATGTCGATGGGCTTGAGCTTGGGCTTGGGCTTGGTCGGGTCTCGCACCGCAAAGTTTCGCAGCCAGTCACGGTGCAATCGAGGCGGCTCACTCCGTCCCAGTAACTAGCTGTGGAGTGCTCCGTACTGTGATGCTCAATAGAAGAAGAGCTATAATACAGTAATAACTGCTAGTAAATATTCTCTGCGCAGAAACTATATCCTCTCTATGTTCTGTTAGCAGCTGGGGCAGGGGAGACAAAACATCGATAGCAATCATGAGGATGGGGGAGCGAATGCATGAATGCACTCGACTGTTTAGGCAGTAGAGTAATCAGTCGTCGACTTTGGTCGAAGTAGAGATGCGATTTGACGTTGTGAACACAAAGCAACTATGGATGGATCCTCTTGGCCACATGCTGCAGGTGATTGCAGCATAGTTGAACGAGGGAATTAGAAAACAAAATGTTTTACCTCTGAGGCTGTTTGAGTTTGTGAGAGGAGCATCCCAGAAGCACCACGTAGAGCCCAAGGATGGCTTGTGCTGGTGCGGCAAGCCGTCTTACGCTGACGCGGAGCACGTTTCGATGGTTAGTACAATATTTGCCACATAAACATGATAGGTAACTATTTGGCGTATCCAATGTCGATGCAAGAAGATGTGCGGCTCCCTAATCAAACCGTGGCACGTCATCTTGGGGGCATGTGTGGTGCTGCCGCACACAGTATTAATGCTGGGATAATATCAGTGAGAAACGCTGGAGACATGTGAAGTACGGAGTGTGGGAGTCAAGCGTACAGGCATGTTGGCAGGTTAGCTGAGTGGTCGCCTTTGATGCAGTCTCTGATGCCGCCGTCTGACGATCTTGTGGTGATCACGACATGATCGCCAATGAGTGCCACCGCCGAGTGCTATGTTCTCGCACTGGTCTCTGGCAAGTCTGGCTGGCAACTGGGGAAGCTCGGGGTCTGTGAGATTATGGAAAGAAGGATCGAGTCTACCTGCCTTTTTTGTTCAGCAGATAGCAATAGATTGATGGCGTATGGACGAGGTATGTCACTCTACGCTACTGTCTTCAACCGCGGATAAGAATTCACACGACGTGCTTCAAGCGCAGGCACACACACTCACTCTCACACACTATTCGAACACCATTTGAACACCATCCGAACACCCATTGACACTACCACTACCACACCTCACTACACCGCATGTATTTGATGCCCGATTACCAGATTGGCAAGCGCCGATTGGCTAGAAGATCAAGGTGCACGGCAGGACGGAGGGGAGACCATGCCACACCATGCCAGTGGGACCTAGCCAACCAAGCCCAGCTACTAGTTACCTACGGAGTAGTTGCATCCAAACGGATTACTCCGTAAGTACTTGTTTTGGTGGTCGTTCACGGCTTGCTCCTGCTGTTGGCAGTTGTTAGTGGTTGTTGGCGGTTGTTGGGCGAACGACAAACACGGCCAGATCTGTTGCTGGCCACTTCACGACCTCCCAGCAGACGACAAAGGATAGCGGACCCAACACCCACCAGCCGCCAGCGAATCAGTCAAATCTATTATCATATGACATGCCGGAAGATTTTCAACGTGCATGGCATGCATGAATCGGGGGCATCTGCGCAGCCAACAATACCATCACGATAGCAGACTCTGTTTTTTCCCTGCCTCTTTCCACCTGGCCGGGGAGTTTATTTTCTTTGCAGATGTTTCCTTGTGCAGTCAGCACCCATCGCGAAGTAAAACGTCTGCAGTCTGCCAGTCGTCCCCGTGTCGGCTAAAAAGATAAGGTGTATGGTATTGTAACTACTTCGTACCTAGGTAGGTGCTGTAAAAGCCAACCAGCAGACATTGCGCGTCGTCTCCGTCAAAACTATCGAAGTGGCTTTTTTGCTTGGCTGGGCGTGAATTTAATCCACAAAAGTTTTCACCACGCACCAACTATTCGCTTACGGGAATGAGTTTCGGTGTTCGACGACTCCAATAGAGTCAAGCTAGATTCAACCGGAAGTACAAGTGCACAATGCCTGCATATGTACATATTTGTCCTCGACTTAGGTGCTGCATTACCGAGACGGAAGACTTTGTTCTACTCCTCTCTGTAGCAAACACGCAAGGCAAGGCATACTCCGTATATCTACTGTTATCGTTCTTTGGGTCCAGGGTCTTGATACTCGCTGCTCCGTACGGAGGAATTCTGTTGTTGGCTCGAACACCACACGGACTGCAGAAGTGCAGAACCGCAGGATTAACCGCAGGATTGACTGCATGTGTGGAACCGAAGGGTCAAGAAACCCAAGAGAAAAGGGAAAAAGAGCAACGGCGAGAAAACTGAGACATCCAGACCAGGTAGGGGTGAAGGCGAGTGTGGCGCCTACGCAGCCAACGGCGCTGGTTCCATATATGGGACATTTGACCCTGCTTTCTCCAACTTGATCTTTTTTGGATTCTTGCTTCCTCTTCTTTTTCATATTCTTCTGACATTTGTCTTTTCCAACCATTGATTGTTAATTACTGTATTCTTCTTCGTCCCTGTTTAATATTTTATACTCTACTGGAACTCGGGGAATGCGGCCAACTGGTGTCGCTTTGCTGTGCCAGACTTTTCACACGGCTCACACGACTCACGCGACAAGCTGCTGAACATCCCAGATACTCTCGTCAACCAGAGATAGGCTGCCACAGTGCACAGAATTTTCTCTTTGAATTTAAAGAGAGGCTGATTTCGACATGGAGCGTGGCGGCGTGCGTGAGCTAGACCTTCGAAAGTGCGGTCCCGGCTCCGTTGCCGAGAGGGTCGGTGTCATCCCAGGGTTACGAAGCAGTGCTGGTAAGATACATATTTTCTTCTCACCGAGCAGTTACTCAATACTGTCTACTTATCAGCTTTGGTATTCCTTTTTTCCCTCCCCCTTCACTTTTTCTGGTGTTTTCCCTTCGCAGTGCTTTTCACCTCCACACACCGGTTCGCCGTTACCGCTCTCCTTGCCCGCCTATCAATGTTTTAGAACCACAACAAGCGGCGCTTGAGAATGGCGTACCGTTGGTTCATCACCTCTGAAAACCCCTTACTGGTGGAGGCTCTGCGGGGCTGGCCTGGCGTGGTCTGGGCCCTCCTCGCCTCCCTTGCTTCTGCTTATGCTTCTGCTGCGGGATCAAGGGATCACGTTATTGTACAACGCCTGTATGTCGACAGGGGGTGCAAGGCGACGGTGGATTTCCTAGGCCGCCTCCTTGCCATGTTTGGAGTGAGCCAGGCTTGTGAAACTCGCCGACGGAGTGGATTAGCAGCAAGTCTCATCTTGACATGCGACGACGACCTGGCTTTGTTTCGTTTACGGCTCAATTCGGTCATTTCGACCAGCTAGTGTTGGCGAGTCATTTTGACCGCTCCTATTGTTTTGCTGAGGAGTCGTCATGAAATAAACTTACTTTGCAAACGACGTCATGTCGGGTTGTCGTCATGGGCCATGCATGATGGCCAGTGGATAACATCTTTTTTACCGCCGTTCAACGAGTAATACAGCTAACTAAAGATGCTCAGCATTCTTTACATGTCTGCGCGCGAATCTCGTGCTCTCCCCATCGGTCCTATCATCCAATTACAACACGCCATACCTGGAACCATACTCACCACAACCGCCTCAACCTCAACCATCGCCATCGCCATCGCCACCATCATCATCCTCGTCACCATCTCCCACCACAACCCTCAAAGAACCTCTGGTTCCTCTCGACGACATCCCGCCTCTATCCCTCGATGCGCTTGAAAGCCAGGATGACAAGACTGACGGTCTGCGCCTCATTGCGGACTCTGTGTCTGAGATGCGCCCCAAAGCCACGAAAGCGGTCCTTTCTCACCCTCTCTGTCTCGCCGGCGTGATTACCTCATGGTCTGTGATCTACCGCTTCGTCTTTATGTCAGATTTGGACGGAACAAGGCCAGAGTACAGCCGGGCACTCATGCTGGCCAGTGGCATAACCATGCTATATATAGGTGCCATCCGCTTCTTCGCCTCCAGATACTCCACGCTTGCAGAGGGGATCAACACAGACTGGCTCCATACTGAATTCGGCGGAGAAGAAGATGTCATTTTTGGCGCACGGGCCGGCAATGCCCTCGTTGGAGCTTTGGTCCTCCGGATGGAGCCCAAAAAGGCCTCCAATGCGACTCTCAAACGTAAGAATCGCAGTTGCAGTGCCAGTCTGAAAGGTGGAAAGGGCGTCATCAGGGCATGGACCACTGCTCCTGGACATCGGGGGCAAGGAATCGGGAGGGGTTTGCTAGGCGAGGCCGTCAGATATACTAGAGATAGATGCGGGAAAGACTCACAGGTTGGGTTTGCCCAGGAACACGCTAATAGCGTCATGGTACTGCCGGGCATGTTTAATTCGTCGTTCAGAAGGGATGAGATGCGTGCTGCGAAGGCGCTAGAGGAAGTTGTTGAAGAGTGTGATGCGGCTAAGAAGAAGAAGAGGTGATTGATTGCCACACACGAGTAATGATAATGATTCGATTTGATTGGGGGCGGGGATAGGGAGGTTCGCTCGGGGGTTAGAAGGAAGGGAGAGAAGAGAGGGCTTTAACATTCTTTAAGTGATACCCAGCTTATTTATTAGCTATTGGACTGATTCGTTCGTTTGGACAATTATATTATATTGCTGTTTTACGAGCCTCACGGCTTCGTGACCTTTGGCCACGTAACTTCTTCACCTTCAAAACTTCCAGGGACGCTCCATATTCATGGCGACACAATATTCCATTTCCATTCTTATGTGTGTTTTTGACCACGCGTGTTTTGGCTAACCCCGCCTCTGCTACGAACCAATCCGATAGTTCTCCCACAACAGCAAATTAAATCAACAAACTTTCAACTACTCATCCATGTTTCCTCCAATATTGACCATTTCGAGTCTCTCCATCTTGTACCTGTATTTGTGCCATGCGAGCTGGCTCCATGGATCCATTAATGTAATCCGATCCGTTGTAGTACACAACCTGGGGGGGAATAAAAAAAATACCACCAAAATTCCGAGCAACATGCCTTTGAATGAGGGTGCGCAGATCAAAATGCAAAATAAGAAATGCAAAATGCAATCAAGAGCCAAAATTCCATCATCGGCGCTACTGTGTCCATATGTGCGAAAATGACACTCTCACACACTCAAGAAGAAGAAAAGAATGCACGCTATTTGCTTTTCTTGGTCTTCTCAAGAGGGTACTCAAACCCATAAACCGGGCGTCCCAGCTTGTTCAGTGCAAAGATGACCTACAACGAGCACAAATTAGCTGAGAATTCTGATCTGGGTGGTAGTGGTTGGTTGGTTGGTTGGTTGGTTGGTCGTAGAGCGCCTTACGTCATGGACTGTCACGGTCTTTGCCTTCCTGTACTCGACCAAATCATTACAGTGGCGGAGAACCTAATGACAAAAAAGAGTTGTTAGCTACGATAATCTCAAAAATCGCTGGACTGCTCCCCCATAGACTCACATCCCGCAGGTACTCTCGCAGAGCTGTGCGAGCGTCGTTATAAAAGGATTTGCTAATCCTTTTGACCCCTCCTCGTCGCGCGAGTCGCCTTTGTTAAATTGCGTAGTTAGACAGGCTGACTTCCTTCCTCAAACGGCATGTTACCGTGTGAAACAGGGCAGGTGCACCATGGCTCACCGAATGGCAGGGTTTGCTGCCACAAGTTAGCAAAGCAAAATCAAAATCATGTACATAAGCAAGCATGTGCAGCTAGGCAACGCGGATGAAAAACATACTGATTCCTTGGATTGTGTCGCGCAGGATCTTCCGGCTGCCCAGATCGTGATCGTTAGCAAAGCCCCCTTGGGCTGATAGTACACAATGCTACCAAAAAAAAAACACCGTGGAGGTTCCCTTACTGCCGTTTTCCACTTTGCGAAGTAGTGACTTTCCCGCCCAGGCCATTCCTTATGTGAGGCGGTGCCTTGCGGCTGTTCCCTGGTCCACCTCTAAACGAATGCGAAGGGGCCATTTTACGTGAGTGATGCGGTTGGTTGAATTTAGAAGTAAGGAAGATCGAAGAGGTGTAACATCATTCCGTTACGCCAGGTGATAGTTTGGGCAGAAGTGAGGCGGAGGTGAATGAAGGGTTGGACGATGTGCACAATGGGCAGACAGAAAGAGAGGGTGGTGGTGGTGCCACTTCAACCAGGTGCATCAACGAGGCTGACAGCCAGGACCCGTTGGCCACAACCGACAGGCTTGCTGCGACACAAACGCTCCCGACGTAGCCTCACAATGCGTCATGCCTGCGGCGCGGCAGCGTATAATACATAAGTAGGCAAACTTATGCGTGCAAGAAGGTTGAACCGCATAATTACAGCATGGCGGGTCTCACGGGGTCACAGATTACGGATAATGGGTAATGGGTGACGGGTAACGGAAAGTCTCATGCAAGGAAAACGAAAAAAAAATAATCGGTTCAACAGCTAAATACTTTTGGGCGATCCGCGCTCTAATTTGATGTGAAAACCTTAAGGCCGACCCTATTACGCCAACAACTCCCAAGTATCGTCGTCGTCGACACTCCCGCCTGCTGCCTGGACATGATATTATTCGGCTGCAGTCAAGGCTGCAGCTGCAGGGCTCTGTCAAAAAGGTTATCTACATGGTATCAATTCATTAACTTGCTCCTTTTTCAGTTCCCGATTCCCGCGCCATATTGATTTCTAATTCCACCCGAAAATGAGGCAACAATGAGCCCAGCACTGGCTCAAGCAATGCATATTAAAATAGAGTAATACAGAAATGGTTTGGATTTAAACATCAAATCCGCCGCCATCATAAAGCCGCAGGAGGAGTTGCGGCAAATGCCGTCTCCAGGCTGCACCATGTACCAAGCGTGTACATGTCGTAACAAGCGGGTGATACCGCCATCAGTGTCCTAGGAGGACTGATGCTAGATGCAGTCGCGATGCAATAAAGAATTGGTCAATATGAGAAGAGTACTGTCACATCAAGATTCTGGAGCCTCGGCGTTTTGTTCTTCCACTGCTGGTTCTTCCGCCGCAGCTGGTTGCTCCGCAGCTAGCTCCCCTACGCTGGACTCTTCCATCTGCTTGTCTTCCGGTGTGTTATTTTCGTTGTCGTTTTCTTGTTGTTCTACTTGCAGTAGCGTGTCATGCGGCCCTTGGGCTTCCTGGGGCTCCTGCAGCTCCTGAAGTTCTTGGACTTCTTGAGGCTCTTTCGTCGGATTCTCTCTTTCATCTGATGCGGGACAGGTGACTGCCTCGAATGCGACATCCTCGATCCGAGATCTCTTGGTTGGTCGATCCGATTCCCCATTGATAGCGTCTTTGACAGCTTGAAGCTCAAGCTCTAGCTCATCTAGACGCCGCTTCAAGTTGTTCTCTCGGCGGTGGCTATCATCCAGCTGGGCGCGCAATTGTATTTCGCTCTCTGTTGTGGCTTCTAGTTGTTCGCGAAGTTGTGACTGCTCAACTCCGGCAACCTCCTGACCTCTACGAGCGGCCGCTTCTTGTTGTTCGAGTTGGCTCAGTCGTCCTCGGAACAGTTCATTGATAACCTCCAGTTCACTGACCCGGGTTTTCAAGCTCGAGTTATGGGCAATGAGCTGCTCGTGTGTCTGGGGCGTATCGCGATCCCCGTTTTCTGAGGTACCATTATAGCCGCCGCTCTGATACGGGTCATCGACTATGAAAGACGGCATGCCTTGGTTATACAGGGACGGAGTGCCAGTACGGGATATGGGAGAGTCGGACCCTTCGTTGCCTTGCACGGCCTTTTGGGACGTTCGTCGAATCGCTTGCGCGGCGGCATTTTGGGCAGCAAGGTCAGCGCCGTTTATGTCGGCCAGACCAAAGTTCTGAGCCTGCTGTTGCTGTTGCTGATAAACGCAAGGGGTATTAGTACCGTGTGTATACAGTGGAGGAGTTGAGGTTCATTCAAGTACCTTTTTCTTGGCCGCAAGGTCTGGTCGAATCGTTTTCACGCGATTGCGACTCTTGATGACATCCGTCTTTAGGGAACTCGGTCGGGATCGGCCGTGTAACTTCAGGAAGAGGCCGCAGGCGTTGCATAGCACGGAACCAAATTCATCACGACGCCACAAAGGCGTCGTCGATGTCGAGCAATTTTGGCATGTCGGCTGCGTCGGAGAAGTGTTAGTAGCCATCATGGTGTCTGTGATGCGCAGCAAGATGCGAGGGCGATATGGGTGGATGCCAGTTGCGATAAATAACTATTATCGTGATCGATAAGGATGACGGTGGGAGAAAAACTTTTGGCCTCCCGCATGCGCCCGAGCTGATAAGGCAAGATAAGCAAGCATTTTTTTTCCTTGGCGGGTCGCTGGAGCAAGTCGGACATTGCGGCACGATAATGCACGTGACCCACTATTTGCTCCATGCACCGATAAAGATAGCGATCGCAAATCGTGTCCCCTAGCTAGACTCAATATGCAAGTGGGCCATCAGGACTGCGTCCAAATGCTGTACGGAATACGGAGTACAACAACGGCTAGTCTTGGATTACTACCCCCAGCAATCCGTCAAAGCATCGGGCGCATTCCCCCACGACAAGATATGCTGCTTTTGTGCTGGTCGAGGTATAACGCAGGCGTACGGGTATCTGAAGCGGAGGGGAAGGTTATCAAACTCACCAAGTTGCCGTTGCCATTGGTTCCGGCAGGCGTAGCTCCCGTGTAGGTAGGATTTTGCGGCGCTGCAGAGGCTCTAATTTGCGTGTAAGCTTGACTATCGAATAACAATGTGATTGTTCACCGCAAGACACAGACTGCTACTGGGAAAGTCGGCGTAGGTTGCCTGGCTATCGTGCCATAGAGCTGCCGTCTTTTCAACGGCCCGAATAAGGAGATCCATAGGCGCATCCAGCCGTGCGAGACGGACATGTTTGCAGACTTGTAGGAGGGGGGCCTGGGGGCGGCTTACCTCGACTGCGGCGAGCTGAGGGCAGCATTGCTTGCAGCAATCGCGGAAATACTAGGTAGCTGTTGCAAATTTGCAGACGCCGAGGTCGACGTCGAACTCGGTCGCGAAATTGGATCCGTCGTCGCCTGAGGAAGAACCTGCGTTTCCTCCATTGCGGTTATCTGACAAGTGACCAGGTTCTGGCAGTATTCTCAGCCTCTCGCGAGGAAATCGACTCGATAAACTCTACTTGTTGATATTGTCGTGCAGGCCAGACTCGCGAGATCATTTACGGTTGTGCGACACAGCCAAACTCTTCATGAAACAGAACGCGCCACAATTGGGGAGAGAGACAGCTTCTGGCGCACACGCTCAAGGGATGACGCCCACAAATCGGTGTGATGCGCCGGGAAGTCGACAGAAATGACGGCCGAGGATGTTGAACTCGAGGCAGCAGGAGCGACAAGGCATTGACCGGTGATCAAACAGCCCGACGAAGTTTCGGCGGGAAAGAGTGGTCGTGAGGTTTGAGCTTGCCAACAGACGTCAAGATACGAGAAAATTAAGACAGAAACCAAAGCAATAGAATTACAACGCTTAGAGAAAAGGTGACTGCGAAGTAGTCCGACGTTTTAAAAGTGCATTTGGTGACATTGGCAAAATATGGCGAGAGGAGAGAAGCTGAAGCAGGAACAGGGATCGAGAGGTACTGCGCGCCCCTATATTATGTATTATTGGCAGTTCTGGTGCTGTGGACCGGGAGGAACAGTAAGTAGATACCTAGTTACGGAGCAGCACGTGTACTGTGCAGTACAAAACTTGAACACTTGGGGCCCAATAGATATGGGGAGTGGCAGAGTACGCTAAGTAGTCAAAGGTACTCCGTCTAGTGGCCGAGCCGCCAGCCAACCATGACCATAACGGTAGTCGCTGGCACATAGATGCTAGTAAAAACGAGTAACTACTCAGTCTACGGAGTATCACGCTGGCACAAGATTGCTGCATTTTTCTACCTACTCGTACCGCTTTGTACTCCGTACCAGTAGGAGCTATAGAACCACAGATAGGGGGCGTAGGACAGTGGGGGGTGTCTGGTTTCAGCAGCAGGGCAAGGGCACACGCAGACAGGAACATGGATGGCCTGTCAGTTGACGACGTCTCTTCATCAGACTTCAATTGTACGGCATGGATAACGGGCCGCGGCCAGGCCTATCTGCTCCACTCATTGGCGGATGAATTTGGAAATGTACCTCGCAACCTCTCCATGGCGTGCGAGTATAAATTGTAAGTAATCTCCTATCGTCCTATCTTCCTTGCCGTCCACGGTGACCGTCGGCCTGCGTATCAAGTCTGTACGACTCCGTACACGCTCCGGCGTCAATCGCCCGAGGATAAAGTCGTGTAACAGCTATCAGGAGAAGCAAAGGACATCCGCCAAGTGTCCATTCGCGGCGAAGATCCGGTCGATTGGCTGTCCGACCTGAAGAGCGCAACATGCCAGGCCGATAGATAATCAGACAACCAGCAAGGGTGGGAAAATAGATCCCACGTCGGAGTTTCGCCACTCTGTCTACCCGTCCATATCAACGAGAGTAATCGATGTTTCACTACTCCGTATTCCGTACATTGATAACAATGACGCTTTCGACAACTGAAAGCTGGCTCTACGAGTCTTGGGAAGGTTCTGCAGGGCTTAGATCGCCTCGCTGGTTACACTAGAATAGTGATCTTCGTCTAGGAGAGCTCCTTGCCACCGAAGACTCCATTGCCAACCTTCCTACGGAGTATGCCCAGAGACATTTAACAGACCTGACGATTTGCCGGTCAATGTGTCAGGCTTAATACCCGCCGACCTGGTCAGGAACAAAAACACAAAATGGCACGACAGGCTGACAGGGAACCATGGAAGTGGCCAATAGGGTCCACACAGCACCACCAGAGCATCCAAGCAAGTACTCCGTGCTCCGTACCGAGTAACTAACTAAAGTGGTTTCATAGATCCAGCAAGCCCTCTCAGCACAGCGCCTTGATTGACCGCATTGTGGTCTCTGAGGTCATCCCGCCATTAGTGAGAACAATGCCTCGACTGGCAACCCAGTTGTCACATACTTACGGGTACTCGCAGCTTGCACGCGGCGGCTGCCCCTCCATTCCACCATTTGACCATTCGACGGACGACGACGCAGCGGTGAGGTACTCCGTTTAATGCTACACGCATCGCGGGTCCCGTTCTCATCTGATCCATCGTGAATTTTGACTTCTTCACACACCACGCACTTCTAGTCAGATTATTTTTCTCGTTCCTGCACTTCATTCCTCAAACTTTTCTTCATCCTACCAAAACAAGTCTGTTTTAACACAATGTTCAACTGGGCAAAGCAACAGTAAGCCAAATTCAAATCCATCCATGCCCCATTTACCGCATTTACCACATTTACCGCATAGCTCTGCACCCCCACCGGCTATGCTACCGCTCTTGACGTCGCGAACCCTAGCTAATCATCCGCCATCATTTGCGTATCGTCAGGTTGGCCAACGTTGCCGGCACGCAAGAGCCCATCTATGGCTCCTCTGCTATAAAATCCGTTGCCGAAGAGGCCAAGGAGACGCCTTACACCGAGATTAGTCACGATGACCTGAAGTGGAAGGCTATGGAGTCGACCTGCGTCGAGACCCAGAGCTTTTATCTGACATCGGATGACGGCGTCATTGGTCTTGCGCAGGTCATCTACAGCAACGTTGCGTATGTGAAATCTCTTTTTGGTCGGCTCTGATGAGTGACTCGCATCTCAAACTGACGACATGATACCCCGTTGAATAGTGGTATGCGAACTACTTGCCAGTTCAACTCCAAGATCTTCTCCAAAGATGCTTCGAAGCCCCACCTGTGGTGTTCGACCCCTCTGAACAACTTCGAATTCAGCGAGGACAAGACCGCATGCTACGCCGACGACTGCGCCCTCGAGCTCTCTCCAGATGGCAACGAATACACCATCAAGAGCATGAACGACGAGAGATCAATCGTCAACCTCAAAATTACCAGAACCGCCCCGGGCTTCGTGGTCGGCAAGACTGGCATCACCAAGTTCGGCACCGACCTTGAGAACCCATGGGGAACAATTCGGCATGCGTTTTGGCCGCGATGCGCCGCCGAGGGCACCATCACCACTCCGGATGGGCCGGTTGACTTCAAGGGCAAGGCTATGTACTCGTTTGCTCTGCAGGGCATGAAGCCGCACCATGCCGCTGCCAAGTGGAACTTTGCCAACTTCCAGGGACCCAACTACTCTGCCATCATGATGGAGTTCACAACCCCTGCCTCGTACGGCACAACCTTGGTCAATGTGGGAGGCATTGTCAAAGATGGCAAGATCATCACTGCCGGCCCCGGTCACGAAGCCGTTCACACCGACATTAAGAAAGACGCGGAGAACGAGTGGCCAGAGCCTAGCTCTGTTAAGTTTGAGTGGAAAGGCACAGAGAGGGATGCCAAACCTGTCAGTGGCGTTGTTGAGGGTGCTCTCGGCCAAAGAACCGATCGTGTCGATGTCATGGCTGAAGTGCCAGGGTTTGTGAAGACCATTGTGGCAGCTGCGGCCGGTACCAAGCCGTATATTTACCAGGTGCGTAACCGTCTCTGGTTCTGCTGGAGCGCCGTGGGATATAGATTAACATTAACTGACATATACACGGTTGCAGTACACACCAAAGATGAGCCTGAAACTCAAGATTGGAGACGAAGAGATTACCGAAGAGGGACATCTATTCATGGAGGCGACGTTCATTACAGAATAAGCAAGGCTGAGACCACGGGATGTTTTTCGAGTTGTAATTTGGCGCCGGTGCAGAATGAAGGATGGATGCACACATCACTGTTGGGTATACAAACATTAATACACAGAACAGGCGTTGGAGACAGCATTGGTCACTCGGTTTTCGATGAATATCCCTTCTTGTTCCTGAGCATATCGGCACTCCCGCTAGAGCATTATGCCGAGTATTATACGGGTCCCACATATATTAATACTCTTTTTTTCTTTTCTTTTAATATGCTTCGGCTTTAGGACAAGGAGAAGTGAAGTTAATATATGTAGGAGTGAGGAAGGTCCATCAAAACTCTATTTGTAACTACCGCGATGGGAATTTCCACGAGATGGCACGGTGGAGTTACTCCGCATATTTCCGCAACCGAATGCACTCCCGTTGCGGCGCTCATGCATTGCCGTAGCTCGACGACAGCTCGTAGGTCCCACACTGACACTGACCACACACCTACTAGACATTAACTAGCATCCGGCGCACGGAGTAACTAAGTCGAAGCTTCAAGCTTCAATTCCTTCCGAGTGCATACAGCCAGAAAACCCCGGCAAAATGGCTTGCAGCAGGCAAGCATGCTTAGCCATGGGACATGGGAATTTCCAGCAACTTCCCCATGTTTCAGGCTCAGTTCTGAAGAAATGCATAGTCAAGTGAGAGAAGGTAGGGGGTAGGGTAGGTATTGTAGGCACATCGTCCAACAACGGCCAGGCTCCGCAACGCGCAACATTCCTGTTCAAGCGTACAACACAGAAACTTTGTTTTCTTTCGTCGTTCGGGCTAACCTGTTCCATGTCTCTCACTGGAGCCGGCTGGACTGGCTTTTTTTTTTTTTTTTAATCCTCTTTGCCCCTTTTGGTCTTTTGCAGAGATTGGGCGAGATAAACAGAGGTGAGAGGGGGGGCAAGAGGCATTGGCGTGGTCTCCTGCTCTTGTGTGAGCATGCTTTTCTCCTCGATTCTGTTTTGTTCTCCCGGGTGATTATTGGGCTGTGACATGACTGTTTCTTTTTAATATTCTGCATCTTCAAATAATAAACGCATCAAGACGGGGCGTCCATCCAGGTATCCAGGCATCCAGGCATCCGAGCATCCATATGTGCCCAATGGCGGACACACGCCCTCCCCCGTGCTGCACATACAAACCATATAAGCCATGCACGCCCTCATCACCACTCAACCCCCATACGCAATACCACCGAGACGCCTCGCCACCGAGCAGCACAGCTTCCCGCAGGAGAGCCCGACTGCCCAGACGAAGCACCAGCGGCAGCGGCAGCGTCAGCGTCAGCGTCAGCGTCAGCATCAGCCCTACCGAGCGGCTGCTTCGCTACAAAGCAGCCGATGCGTGGAGAAGGCACTCCCTGATGGAAGAGGCGCGAGCATATGAGAAGGCTCTAGCGGATGCTCTTCACTCGCGAGAGGTACGCTGTTATTTCTCTACCTCTCCGCCTCCTCTCTCTCTCTCTCTCTCTTATATTCAAATCGTCTTGCGTTACTTACTTACCCGTGCTGTTCTTCTGTATAAAGACCGCTGTTCTTGCAGAGCAGCCCCCCTCACACACAGAGAGGGACGACTTTACAGAATTGGCGGGCCTTGAAGCTGCGCCACCGGGCCGCCCTGGCCTCCTACATGTAGAAGAGCAGCAGCTCGACAAGGCCGTCAGGGTATATTCTGAAATGGAGAGCGGTCGTCGCTTCTACTCCCGCCTCCGTGTGCCTGACTTGAGTTTCTTGACGTTGACGCCAGGGGGGGTAGCGCTGGCGGTTGGGCTGCTGAGGAGGCTGCCGAGCTGGAATATGAGGTTGGGATGGGGTCCCTGCGAGCCGTTGTTGCCGCAGAGTGAGTGAGTGAGTGAGTGCTAACAACGAAGGAGAGAGGGCAGGATGGATGTATATTGGACTTGGGGGCTGGAGGCTGGAGTGGAAGTGGAAGTGGAAGTGGAAGTGGGTTTAAGGGATATACGATCTAATAAGAAAAATAAAAGCGTGGTCTTTATTATGTTTATCTCGACTGGGTTCTTAAGATGCACAAGACTGTTCAATTTAAAAAAGTAAAGTTGGGCTGCGTCCCCTCCCCCCACCCCCGAGGCCCTTTTTATTCCGTGGAGAGGCGTATCACCGCTTGTTCTACATTGCGTCATCTTTTATACATACATGCATACATCATCGCACTCATAACTTCTTCTCTTTCCCATCAGATCCCATCTCTTTCTCCGTCATCTTGTGCTTGGGCTCCTGTTTGCCACTCTTTTGCGCTTCTATCCCATCCTTGGCTGCCTCCGCCTCCGCCTCCGCCCCGGCCCCGTCACTCTTCTGAATCGCCTGCTCGACTTGCCAAATCGCCCTCTCCAGCTCAATCTCCAGCGCCGGCACATCCAGACTCTCTGAAAAGGTCCGGACTTGTTCTTGCGTGAGGAGAAGAGTTTCTTTATCCACGCCACTCGGTTGCTGCCGCTGTAGCTTTGCCTTGACCGCGGCCTGGCTGTACAGAGCATCCAGAATAGGCGATGGCGTAGGCTTCAGGAGCTTCTTCTCAACAAGCCACTGTATGTGTTTCCCGCCAGAGATGGCTCGCCAGTGCGACCACGCACGGTAAACGAGGTAAAAGAAGGGTAAATTGGGGATCCTGCATGCCAGTAGAATTGTCAGCACCGCCCGGGCACAGGACATGGACATCCAGACGTTTCCTCGCCCATGCTACATTGGAACAGAGAGACAGAAATCGCTCAATAGAAAAAATAAAGTCCTTACTAAACCACCACCTACTATCCCTCATAGAAGATAGAAGAGAAGGGGAGGCCAAGGGAAGAGGAGAGAAGAGAGGAATGAACACTCACACAGGCACCAACGCAAAGGGCGCCGTAATAGGCATCCCTACAAAGCACCACATCAACCTCCTCCGATGCAATCCCTCTCTTTCCACGCCCAACCTCCTCACCGTATCAATCACACGCTCATCCTGCTCCCCTGATCCCAGGACGCCCCTCGGAAACACCACCTCCACCTGCTCTGCGCCTTCAATCTCCTCTTTCCGCCGCCTGCTCGACAGCGCCGGCACCGACTTCAGACCCCATTCCTCATAGGGGATCCGTCGAAACGCATGGTTGCCGTACTCGACCACCTTCTTCTGCCATCCGGACTCCTGCTTCTCCCATTGCGACCACTTGCGCGCTGCCCAGGCGGCGCCGCGGTCGATGTACGATGCGTCGGTCCTGGTGGTTGTTATGTGCAGTCGCTGTGCGTAGAGGAATGTGCGCCGCGTCGAGAGGGGCAGTAGGTAGAGACGCATTGCTGCCGACAGTGCGTGCTCGCCGGCAGGGTTGTCAATAGACGCTGCTTTGCGCGTATGAAAACGGAGGACGGGCTGTTGGACAAAGAAATGATTCTATGTGGCGAATTCGTCGAGTAGGGATGGTCGTAGGGACCAAAAAAGTTGCCCTTCGAAGAATGAATGGCCGGCTGGCGCGCGTGCGTGCGTCGCAACTCAATGGCGACGGAGGCAAAAATGTCCCAAATTTATTGCTCCATTGTGAAGAAGAAGAAGAAGAAGAAGAAGAAGAAAAGAGAAAAGATATGGCTGAGGGGAAAGCGGGCTGCGAGGCCAAAGCGAGGCGATGGGGAAAGGTTTGGTCTCAGGGGACGGTAGTGAGCAAGCTGAGAGAACAGAAAGCAGGTGACGATGTTTTCGCTGATGTCAGAGATGCCGGGACAAGCTTCACGGGAGCAGTGCCAAGCTGGGGCCAAGCTGGGGCCAAGTTGACCCAGCAGAATGAACGGGGGACGGGCAGTCGGTCCCCTCTGTACGGAGTACTCCACTCAGATGTACATCGGCGCGGAGAACCGACGACCGGAGACCAAAGAGAGGCGCACATGCCGGCACTTGCAGCAGTGACTGGCATTGGCAGGGGCAATGAATGAATGAATGAATGAATGGCTGGTTGGTTGGATGGATGCTAGTTTCTTCGCCAGATGACATGACAAAAATACAAGTGGTTGAAGTAAGGTGCACGGAGTATTATAATGTCTGGTATTGTCCATGATCCCTGAATTCCTACCTACTGTACGGAGTACGGAGTATCCAATCTCTCGCTTCATTGTTGCCAATGCGTCTCATCTCTAAGTTGTTGTTGTCATGTAAGCAAGCAAATCAAAGCATAACCAACACTCATTCCCCCCAACCCCCATCATTGTCCTCAATGGCAATGCTTCATCGTTATCGTCGTCATTCTATCGTCCTGCTCACCCATTTCATCCATTCTGCGTCCGACAATAGTCGACTCATTGATTCTTCATCCAGCGTTACCAGAATCTCATAATATCCATCTTCTTTTTTGCCTGGTAGCACAAGACCAGCGCCCATATTCCACTCTGGCTGCGCTCGACGGACGGCATCGGCACTTCTTCCGACATCATGGTTGAAGCTACCGTCTGCTGCCACTACCCCAGGAAGACAGAATTCAATATCTGCTCCCAAGTGACGCCAAGAGTTGACTATGAAATCCAACGGATCCTGTGGATCCATATTGACTCCAATAAAACGAGGATCCGGCGCGGCTCGAAACATGGCAGTCCGAGTGGTCACAAACTTTTCGTCAATGGCTTTCACTGACGATTCGATGAAGCATATCAATTTACCGAGAGCTTCTTCTTCGGGTGTGGCCCGCCGTATTGTTGTTGTTGTTGTTGTGGTTGTTGTTGTGGTGGTTGTTGTTACTGTCGTTGTTGATATTGACGGCCTCGCTGTGCAGGCCCCGACCGCAAAGTGGCTGTCGAGATCTGTGCAGATTCGTGCCATGCATACAGCGTTGCTAGCGTAGCCGTCTAGGCTGGTTTTAAATGCTCGTCTGCTCCAGGATGCTGGGATGAGAAGATGGCTCTTCTCATCCGTACCCGTTGCTGAGTCTGCAGTGTTCAAACTGGCGGTGGCCGTGCGTGGTGGCCTCGGCGTCAGTCGCGCCAGGGTGCAGAATGACCAAGTTATTGCGGCCAAGCATGCAAAAGAGGACGGCTGTGTTCCCCCGGAGAACATGGCATTGCCATTTGCCCATTTCTGGGCCATTGACTTTAGCAACTCGATCTTGTCTAGGCTGAATCTGAAAATGCGACCCGTTTTCGGGACACTGCCGAGAGGTGGCATTGACTCGTGGCGGATGCATGGCGGCGCTGTTGGCCCCGTTGGCTCCGGCAGAGTGATGTATTCGGGACACTTCCTCATGAGTTGCTCGAAAGAAAAGTTTCTAACCAGACTTTCTGTTTTCTCATCTGGTATGTCGACAGATATGTCGGTGGGATAGGCGAGCTGGGCCACGTCAATTGAGTCATGGTGATGAAGAGTGCCCGCAGCAAACGCGGATACAAAGTTGCACATGCCGATGCCGTCCGTGATTGAGTGGTGAATGAAAATGGACACCAAGAGTCCTCCTTGAATAAGGCGCGCATGAACTTCAGTAACTGGCACACTCGGTCCATCTTCTGCGAGTTCATAAGGTAGACCAAACAGTGGTCCAACAAACGCCTTGCATGGGAAGTCCTGTGCCTTGAGTTCAGGGTAGCTCCAATTAAACGACGAACTGCGTCGATGGTCAAAAAACTTGAACGAGACGCCATCATTTGCGGCAGCAGAGACGTAGACTTTGCCATTGGACTTGGATCCAAGACTGATCTTGCCGGCAAAGTGCGGGAACTGAGCGCATGCAAAGGATAGTCCATGGGTGATGCGACTGCACAATGCATCGATGGTGTCTACATCGCCTTGGTCATGGAAGGGAAAGCAGAATACCTGTCGAACATAACCTCGCATGGCGGCCTGGTTCCAGGAGCTGAGCAAACGCAAGCCTGGTGGGTCCGATACCATCTTGCCTGGACTCATAATGCAGAATTCTTTTCTTCTTTGGGGGTCGGATCCCCACGGCTTGCTGATTTGGGGTATCTTTGGAACTTCTTGTCGGGCGTCGTCGCAGCTTTTATGGGTGGACGAGCTCCGGCTCGCATCTCAAAGATGAAGAAAGCCCACCCCCTGCAGCTGGCTCATGGGGAAGTAATCGGTAGGATTATACAAGAAAAGGGGAAAAGCCCGCGCTGATGGCAAAGATAGATATAATTTAGAAAACGAAAAAAAAAAAAAAAAAACCCCCCCCCCCCAAAAAAAAACACAGCTGAGAGAATCCAAGGGTACGAGCACACTTGTTGAGCAATCAAGTGGAATGACAAGCTGAGTGAGTGTCAAGGCAGGTGCGAGCAGATGCGAAAAAAGCAAAACCTCATAGAAGTAATTTGGCACACAGCGGAGCTCTGCTGCCTCCCCCCTCGTCTTGTGAGTGCTCGCGTTCTGCAATGCATCAGACCGTACTCGCTTCTATTGCTTACACAGAACAAGCCAAGTGAAGGGCTGCTGCGAAGAGGTGAATGTAAAAGTGAAGCTGTGTATCCCTGTCTGTGTGCTCTGTCTGTGTCCGCGTCCGTTTCTGCTTCTGCATCTGCTGCGTCTGCGTCTGCGTCTGCGTCTGCGTCTTGACGAACCATGTAGCTACGATTCACGCAGCAGCAGTCCCTGCTCCGTACATCACGCGCAGATCCTATTCAAGTGGGAACAAGCCCAACGCCTTGTCCGGTTTCAACTTCAAGCTGAAGGCACCGCAAGCCTGGATGAACAAGGTGTGCAAAAAGTATGTCAAGCCCTCTTCCTGCAAGGTAGGTTGTGTGAGTCGAGGCCGGGCCATTCTCTCACTCCCGTACGTCTATATCCATGTCTACGTCCCATGTGTGCTTTATGTCCACCTCAATATCCTTATCCGTGTAGGCAGAGTGTCGCCTTGTCTGTCTGTGGGCAATAAAATAAACAAACGGGCAGACACACAGACACACAGACACGCAGACACGCAGACACGCAGACACGCAGACAGCGGGCTGTCCTACAGTTAGCAATGCAACGCAATGCAACGCAACGCAACGCAACGCAACGCAACACAACGCAGTTCAAAGCGAAGCAGTTCAACATAAGGCAGATTGCCATGTCAAACAGTGATCGCCATATATTCTGTGTCTGTGTTGTGCTCCCGTCTTACGTAGTTGCTCCGTGTGTGCAATACAGGCACCCCTGGTACCAGGGTTCAGACTCAGCGATGGTGGCCAAGACGAAATTGGCTTGCTGTCGCGGTTATATTACAGGATCCACCGCGGGTTTCTTCATCTTCCCCAGGATTATTGAATTAGTGCCAAAGTACGGAGGATTAGCTGCAGCAAATAGCGCGGGCTGCCGGCTGGTCAAGCCTAGCTCTGCTCTGTCCTGTCTCGTTCTGTTCTGTCAATGGCACGGACCTTAGTCCGAACAGTATTAATCGTGTCAAACCGCTATTGTACGCCAAAGAGTCCGGCTTGGTAAGGAATGATTTGACGAGTCACCAGCTCGACGGCTTTGTACTGGCGCCAAGCCCTGATTGTGCCACTCGATTTGACCTGGGTTACAAGCGTCAAACGTGATTCCGCCAATTCCACGCGATGTGTGTTGTGAACTTGACAATTGCATATCGCCCCTAGATGCAATCTGTCTGCCCATGTACAAATAGTAGTAACTAGCATGCCCACGGGATCAACGATCTGAGTGACACCACAGCCTAGTAAGACATCGAGCGCGAATCGGGGCCAAGCCAACCTTGGTTGTTGCTTCCGTGCGCTGTTTATTGGTGCACAACAACGGACCAAGCGAGTAAACGAGTAAACTTGGCCCCCAGGGCAGCCCGGGGCAGTCCTGCCTAAGGAAGCGCATGTTGTAGTTATGGGGTAGCATCTCTGAATGTCATGTCCGCCGTTCCGGTAACGGGCATCCTGCTACCCGCCAAGCCAAGCAATAGAGCAATACTCCGTACGCATGGCTGTGATTATATGATCATGGGGCCGAATCACACCTTCTCAGCTCGGCTTGTATCGATCTCTGGACTGTCACAGCTCAAATACCCCGTTAAGGTTGCAGAAACATCGCATTCGTCTTGTCGCCGGTTCGTGCGAATGGGCCATGTTGTACTGGAGAGTAACCGCCATGCTTACGCAAAAGACAGGCATTGATCAGTGCCATGAGTGATGTATCGTTTGGAGTTCTATGACTGTCATATCGCACGGTTCTCCTTATCTTTGACGCAAACCCTGCATACTGTAACAAGCCAACATCCAAAATACTCAACTAGGTAGTTGGTTAATCAGGAATGGGTGCGTTGTGACGGCTGATTCCACTATCCGATCATATTTTCCCCGTCGGTGTGTGATAAGCAGTCTCTGAGCCTCTCAATAGGCTGCCTCTCCTTGGCTCAACCTTGCTGCTTTATCCAACTTGTTCATCGTCGGACACCGCGTGACGATGGTATCTTGTCGGATGACGCATGGCGTTCTTACTGCTGATGAAACATTCATACGCTCCACACAATCTCCGGAAGGCCCTTGGGTATGTATTATTACTACGCCTCTCGATAGTGTGTTCGCCCTATCATTGGCACTTGTTAGTAATAGCCCGACACGTAGATGCCGGTGCATGGAGGTAGAGCAAAGGGGGCAACTAACTAACGTTAGCAGTGATGGCAGAAATATGAAGGAAGTCGCAGCAATCTACTAACCCTGGTCATACACACACCGACACACATCCACGTAACGAGGTACGGTGTTCCCGGTCGTCGATACGATCTGCCCGGAAAATATTTGACGGCGTGAATCGTCGCCCCCTTGCTCAAGTCACTGCTGTTTGTAAGACTCCGGGCTCACATTTTATGCAATTCCGCACAAGCCGTGGTTAAATCGTGAGTTTTGTGACTTGGCCAGAGATAAGTCAATTGGCCGAGAAAGTTAAAAGGTGAGTGGGCGAAGCACCAAAAAGGTGCATGTTCTGGCAACGAGTGTGAGAATTTCGAGTCTTCACGTGAGATCGCCGAGACTGCTTGGAGATACTTAGTATCTTGTATTGTATTTTAGGATTTCCCAAAAAAATTCAAACTCGATCGAGAAGTGATAGGGACAAAGCAAACTCCCAAGGAAGGCCATGACAAGCCCGATCTCTTCCACTTCTCCAAAGTATGTAAGCGATGCCCAATTGGTTGCTTAGGGCAGTGCACACGTCAACGTCAAATTCGTCACAAGTTAAATGCCAGTTAAATGATGTTTATCTCTCCTAAAAAAGTGGTTTAGCGCGCGCTGGAGCAGGATGTAAAGTTGTAAAAACATAGAAGCTCAAAGGACGGAAGGCCGAGACTTGAATTTATCTGATCAATTTTCAAATGTTTCAATCGTTGTTGTAAAATTACAGGTTCAACAATATCATTGATAATAACGCTGCAGTTCATCAAGAGATGCCGGGCGAATGGTTTAGTGGTATAATACTCCCTTAGCATGATTACACATCTGGGAGTGGTCCAGGGTTCGATTCCCTGTTCGTCCAAAGTGGTGGTATAAATCCCACTATTATACCCTCTACTTTTTTTTTATCTTTTTTTGCCGCCAGAAAATCTTTCTCCATCCCAATTAATACACGTAGTTTATCTTTATCTTTGTCTTTTCTTTCCTTTTGCCTTTGTTGGGAACTCTAGGGCTTTTATATGTTATATTTTTACAATGTTCTCCGGCGGGGTACGGACTGTACTTAATTCTGTTGGTTACTTACTGAGACGAGTCCATGAGTGACAAAAAGTAAAAATAATATTTTGTGCCTGTTGAAACAATCAGGGAGTGCCTCCACCGAAGTTGAACATCGCTGCCAGACATTTTCTTAGTTGCGTTTATGGTAAAAGCTGCATCGTATACGTTCCATTGCATACGAGTAGCCCCCTGTGCATGATGCCTGTCTTCATGCAGTCATTGGCCCCGCTGTCCCCCGCAAGAAACGTGTGTTTATACTTCTATGGTGTTATTTCTTGACATTTTGCCAAGTCGAATCAAGCATACGTCGTTCACGAGCTTGCGTCCCATCCGTTTTGTGTCGAGCTGAATGCTACGTTTGATATAAATGTATCCTTGCATATTCCACAACGTATTGTGTTATGTACTAATATCTACTGTGAGTACGAATATACATCAATCGTTAACGACCATGTCTACCCGGATTGATTCTGCCGACTCAATTAGCCTCATTTGGCTTGAGACTCTTGCTCCGGCCAGTTCCACCCTTACCCACAATCTTCTCTGCCCACTTCCACGATGACGGACTCAGACTGCGGTCCTGAGACCCCCCCCTATCAGGTTCCCTAAGCTGCTGGTTCTGCTTATCGTCCTTTCGGTGGGCATGTGTCTCGCCTTCACTCTCGTTGTCGCTATCCATCCAGTCTCGTTCACTCCACGACATCGAGTCAGCTCTATCTGACGACCCAAGTCGTGGGGGTCCATGGGATGAGTTGTCGCAGTCGTGCCTCTTTGGCAGATCAGGTACCTCATCCAAAGCCTCACGTGCATCATTGCCCTCGCCTTCTTTCTTTCCCTCTAATGAGTCTGCGCCACTGGCATTGTCCTTGTGGCGGACTTCATGCAACTGTTTCACCTCTCGTCCATCCGCATCAGGCGCACGGTGAGCCTCAAATGCTCGGTCAGTGTTGGGCTCCTCATCATCTGGCATGCGGGCAGCCTCAGTGTCGCTGAAGTGGGCATCAACAAGATGCTTCACGACGGGCCATCCATGAGCGTTGGCAAACATTCGACGCACAATGATGTTGTTGTGGGCGTCAGGCTCCAACTTGACCAACACCTTGCGCCATGATAAGTCGCGGTGATAGCCTCGAGCGATCTTTTCTTCAACTCTCATACTGGAGCCATCGATGACTTCCAGAGGGTCCTTGTCAGGAATGGTATTGGAGGTATCATCGTAGTCTTTCGCAGAATCTACAGAGTCTTCATGACGCATCGAGGGGTACGGTGACGAGGAATCGCTTCGTCCAGACTGCTGGGAAGAAACTGACATCTTACCAGTCATCTTACGGCGGATAAGACCTGTCTGACGTCTCTTCATAGGCGGAGGTGGAATGTCACTGGGATGATATACACGGTCGTGGAAGATAGTTCGGGGACGCTTGGATGGGTCTATCAAATATTCCGCCGTTGGCAGGCTGGGATTTAGCAAGTCGCCAGCGGACTCAAAGAAAGTCGTCTTGGGTGGCGCTGTCATTCCATCGGTATACCCAACAACATCATTGCCAGCGGTCGCCTTGCCATTCTTTTTGTCAGATATATCAGTAGAACTCGAGTTGGCTGTGTCAGAGCCGCCAAGGGGTATCGTTTGTCCTCGTCGCAGCATCTTCTTTTGCTTTGCAGAGGTAACCTGAGGCTTGGGGGGGTCGTTACTTTTGAAGAGGCTGAAGAAACCAGCCAGTGGTGAGTTGGTAGGGGCATCGTTATTGTCATGAACAGATTCATTTTCCTCGGTCAAAGGTCTAGGCACAGAACTTATGCTGGCTCTGTCATCTTCATGCATAGCGTCTTGGGATGGTTGCGGAACTTGGCGCATGCTACCCTTCGGTGTGCTTGCACCAGAGTCGCTCTGTTGGTCCTCCAAAGCGAGCTTCTGCTTCGTTCTAGCTGAGGCCATGTTCGTACCTGTCAGCTCTGCCCACCCAAACCCAACAACAGTTTCTACCAAGCCGGCATCTCTACGAGCCTTCTCCACTCGACCCAGGCCTTGCCAATCCAGAAACAACAGACAACTTGTGCGTAGCGGCACGATGCCATCGTTGACCACGTTGGAGTAGACCGTACGGTTTCTGAATCTCTTCAAGGCTGTGTGCGCGGGGCCAGTAGGTAGAATCCTCAAAAGAGGTTTGGACTCGGGCTGTGATTCACCGTAAACCTTCTTATGTGCAGACTCGCCGAGGTTACTAACAAGAGCTCCCCATCCACTTCTAGCAATGGTCGGTGCTCTCCACGTCAACCCAAGATCCTGACCCGTTCTACCAACCAGTCCAAAATCAAGGGCAAACTTGACATATAGCGGATTCTCGTTACTCAATCCGAGGAAAGGGGTCGCCATGGCAATGAAGTTTATGGGTTTGACGATATCGAAGAAGTTGGGGGAGTGCTTCTGGATATAAGCAATGGCATATGTCTGTATTAGACCCCCCAGAGAATGCCCGACAAAACTGATGCTTGTAATTTTGTATCGCCGGCAGTGATTGTCATGTTTCGCCTTGGCAACATCAGCTTGAATTGTGCTGTGTTTGTGTGCTTGTTTCGCGTCGTGACCGCCGTGTTGGTGTTGGTTGTTACGGTCGCGTCTCATCGCCTCAGTAAGCCCTTCGCTAGCCCCCTTACCAATGGGCAGATAAGGCTGGTCGGGGTATGTCATTGAAAGAATGTATCTGGACAGTCTTTTGCCGAGGTATTTAATACCCTTTTCTGTCTTTGTCGCATTTCCAGGATATCCGCGGACAATAACCTCTTCATCATCATCATCATCATCGTCGTTGTCATCGTCGTCGTCATTGTCATTGTCGCCGTCCTGCGCATCATCTCTTTTTGACTCTTTCGACTCGGAGCCGTTCTGTTTTGTCTTCTTACAAGCCCTCTCCTTAGCTCGCCTAGCCTTGGCATCTATACGTGCTTGCTTTGCGGCAACGTCAATACTTTCTTTGATATAGAGCATATCGGCACCAAGATTACTGTGTAGACCATGAGTCAAGATAACAAGATGAACCCTTTTCTTCTTCTCGTGTGAGTTCTGGCTGCATTTTCTCTCTTCCGATTCCAGGTCACCAGTTTTGACCATACTTTCCACGGGTTTATCCGCGCCGGTGCCCTGCTTCGCTCTCTTTTCGCCAATGTCATCCCAACCCGGAAGTCGAGGCGTATTCCAAAGTGCTGCTGTATCTTCCACCTTAAGGTGGACAGCCCGAGAAAATACACCCTTGGGCTGGGCAGGGTGATGGCCGTCCTTTGCTCCTATACTCTGCTGATGGTCTGTCACCCTTCCAGGCTGGGGTACCTGGCTAGAGTTGCCAACAATAGGCAAAGACTGACCGAGGTTCAGTGATTTTTGATCGCGCGCCACCACGACCTCAAACCCTACAGCAGCGGATGTCGAGAATATGACCTGCGACGCTACTTCAATGACCCAGCTTGCGCTTTCGCCGTCGTGCTCGGGGCTCTTTCCGAATCCTCCGTGGCGACCTGCACCAGCCTCCTGTCGAACATCATCTGGAACGATCAGTTCGCATTCCCAAGAGCCTCCTGCTTTGAGCATGGGCTCAAAGTGAGGGACTCCATATCGCCGAGGGTCATCGAACTTTTTGTTGGGGTCAAAGTTGGCCGGGTACGCGGAGACAGACAGGGTATACGGGCCGTGGACGAACGCAGCACGGAGGGCAATGGTGGAGGTATTTCGGAATCGTACGTAGAGCTTCTCGGGTGAGGGTAGGATGCGATCTTGCGATGGTACATAGGTGACTGTGTAGCGAATAACCTCGCCGATCTTCACACTGCCAACCTGGTGCAGAAGCAGCATTCTGGCGGGATGTCAGGCTGCCGTTTCGCTAACCACAAGTCCGCACGCGTAAATTCAGCTGTAAAGTCGTTCCTGCGGGCTAAAGTCTGGGTGCGGGGGATGTGCAGGACACCTGTGAGGTCGAGAAGTACGCCGTGCCGCGAGGAGATGATGTCACGCACACACGAGCATTCTCGAGGCACGTGGTAGCAATTTCACCTCGATGACAATCCAACTAGCTCAGACCAGGGTATGTGCGCAAATTGACACTGGTAGGGGATAAGTGAAAGCGAGCACGAAAAGGTGGATGGAAAGGAGGTAATTTTCTAGCATAAGACCTCCATTGTGCACGGGTCATTGATGCAGTTTGTGGAAAAGATTAATGGGGGGAGGATTACGACTCTGTGTAACTACAAGCTGGCGGTGGTGGGCAGGTTTTTGGCGTTGACATGTGCAGCCCGCTGCAACAGCGGAGATGGATAAGTAGCAAACCAGCAGGTACTCCATACTCCGTAGTTACGGAGTAGTTAGTGTCGAGTAGGGAGTGAGGACGCCCGGGGAGAGGTTGGTTAAGGACAAGGGAGGCCAATGCTGCAGACAACTCCGCCCGATCCTGCCGAAATTGGCGATTCCATGATATTGTTCCTTCCCCTATTACCAACTAGTAACTATTGGTGGGAGCTGACAGAAAACATTGGAACAGCGTCCCAAACTAGTTGAGTCTCATCTGTCTTGAACTTAAAAAAGTCGTACTCCGTAATCACATCCCATTAATGTCCAAGGGTACTCGGTACAGAGGGCACTAGCTGCGGTCAATTTTCTCCAGAGTAACTCTTGTAGCCTCCCAGACACTGCGGCGGATGCGATACCTCCACGTCAAGGAACATGAGCAGAATCAAGCTTTCCGTAGGATTATGCATGCACGCAAATGACAGCGGAATCGGGGTCCCTGCGCCCACCTGAACATGGGCAGCGTTTGACTGAGCCCACCCGTTTCACACTGGCAGGTAACTACCCCGTACAGCATATGCCTAGAATCATTCCTCTTCGTGCGGTTCCGTGCCGCCAAACTCAATCTTGGCAAGGGTCCTGATCTGCGCAACAGATAGCCCGTTGGTCCATCCTCCTCTACCTCTTTTTCTCCTTTCCTATCTATCACTGACCGAGATCCCACAAAGGAGGAAAATGAGCATTTACCAAGCGAGAGAATGGCTATTACTCCAAGGAATAGGTTGTTGTTCGACATGGTGACCGAACCAAGAGGAGCTAAGAGCTAACTAACTAAGAGGACTGAGCAAGAGCCGGTGTGTCCTCCGAGCACGGCCCGGTCGGACAATTTGTCGCACAATGACATCATGCAACGTGCAGTCCGGAGAAGGTGCTCAAGTGCTTTCGAAACTGACCTCGACTCCGTAGATTTTGTTGCATCCCAATTCTACGGCCAAAATTTTCAGCAACAGCCGAGTCCACTGGCTCATGAGCAGTCTGAAATATATTGAAATACCCAAACTAATTACTACTAGCTTAAGAGACAAATTCATGCCGTAGTTTCATCCACCACAGTCAGGACTGGTCCCCTCATAGCCAAATGAAATTCATCATCACTAGAAAAGCAAACGCCCTAGTCATAAATCATGCCCTCGACGAGAGGATATTCAACCATCTACCGAGATATCCTCCAAACACATCATGACAAATATTCCAAAACAATAAAAAAAAAACACGGAAGGAAACTCGTGAGAGACTTGACAATTCTTCCCTCGACCTTATGCAGGCACAGCAGTAGTCTCCTCGTCCGGGGGCATTCCAGGTTCGACAAACGATCTCCACTGTGAAACCCTATTCATCCCGGTCCCTGGACCAGCCAAGCCCGCCAAATCCGAGCTCTTGGCCTTCTTTTCCCTCCTTGGTCGTCTACTCCTTGGCGGGGAATGAGCCACCGCCTCGTCTTCGTAATCCCTTGATGTCCGCCCACCCATCACCCTCTCGGAGCGGGGTGTATACGGCGAGTTATTGTACATTTCTCCTTCCAGACTATGATGTCGCAAGGTACGTGCTGGCGGGCCCTGTGGAATGGACGGAGCAGGCGGAGCAAGAGGAGGGGGTGGATGTGCCATCATGCCAACAGGGTAGATAGGCCCAGCTGCAGTAGGTGATCCCATTTTCGGTCTACTCTCCGCCAAACGATCCGCCAGTCTTTGGTCCCGAGAGGTTTCAACGCGGGAACCTCGTGAACCATACGCGTCGCCATGTTCTGTTCTGTCGTATTTTGTTGGTGGGGATGGTCTGTATTGACCCCCTCCACGTCTGTAATTCTCATTCATGTAATGCCCTGCCGCGTTTCCGATGCCGTGAACGTCCCCAACGCCTCCCATCATGTTGTGTTCGTCGTAATAGTCATCATTGTATTGTAAATTGCGCGCCATTTCGGAGTCGCGAGACTCCTGTACCCTTCGCAAATGTATTTCCTCCTGGTAGGTTCGAGGTCGGTGACGGACAGGTATGGCCATCCCATGGCTGAGTCCCACTTGTCCTCTCAGCTCTGCTGGCGCTGGAGGGCCGTTTCCGTTGAATATATCGCCCACGTCCCCCCGAATATGAGGGAGGGGGCCGTTCATGTCGTCTAGAAAGTTGCCTCCTCTGTCATCGGCATTAAACCAGGGGCAGTCGCAGTTCTTCCATTTCACTCCACATATCATACAAAACTCGGCACCGCAGCGACTATGCAGCATCAGTTATCATCGCTCCTCTTGCGAGAGAGGCCTTCAGGGAGCCAAAGAGTGACCTACCACGTCATATGGTTGCAACCTTCTTTCAACTCAACCATAGCCTTGCACCTGTGACACCTCTTCCAGCCCTCTTCTTTCGCCTGAGCCAGAAGGTTCGCCATCTCAGGGTCACTGGGGCACGCTCCTGCACCATGCCACCGTCCGCCACAGGAGCAGCAAACCTTGGTCCTGCATCGACTACACCGTGCGACTTTGCGGCCGTCCTCGCGTCGCACGTTGGCGGGTTTAATCCACTCTCCGCACTTTGGCAAGGGACAGTAAACTCTGTTCTTGGTGGACCATTCGGCGAATTTACGGTTCCAGGTCTTCTTAAACGCAATGTCGAAGAGGCGATCGACGTGTTTGAGGGGGATATGATCTTGGGTACAGCATTTAGGTGGCATGTGTTGTGGATCGGTGATGGAGAGCTTGAAGCTGCGCTCGAGACATGAGCGGCACATGGAATGGCCGCATTTTAGTTTGGACACTTTGGCAGGATTGATGTCTCCCATGCAGACGACACACTCGACACTATAGAAGCGTTAGAACGATGTCGTTATATGAATCGCCCAAGTATAGTAGTGAATTGCAAACATACCGCTTCTTTGGGGTTCTGACTTCCTTTACACTTTCTTGTCGACCTAGGGGAGCTCCAAATATACTTCCTATGACTCCCGAGGGCCCGCCGGTTACAGACCCAGCTCTGCTGCGACTAGACCTTACAATACTTGCTCTGCGGGGTTTCGGTTGGTCAAGTTGAATGACATCGGCAGATCTATGGCGTTTGTGTACCACAGGCCTAGATATTGATGGTTAGAATAACTTCCTGCTGGGGTATCCCTGCCACTGCAAGATTTAGCAGAAGCGTACCTTTTGGACGAAACAGGAGGTCTGGAATCTTCAATGACATCAGGCACATGGCCACGTCGTCCTCGGCGAGACTCAACACTCTGATCCAACGTCCTTGAAGAATCAAATGCAGCGGAGCCTCCGTCACTGACGGCATAATGTCTCTTCCGAGCTGTATCGTCTTCTCCATACGCCCGACGCCTTCGCCTGTGGTACCTTCTATCCGAGGACGAGTCCATATACTCATCCCGACTCGGCCGTCTCCTCCCTTTATACCGCGCTGGCTCCTCCTCAATCTCCTCTACGACCTCTATATGGTCTGCATCGTCATCATCATCATCAGCTCCATAAGCAAGCCCACTTGCTGCACTCGACTGTCCTGAATATTCACCCACCACTCTCGTCCTTCCATATGCCGGAGACGCGTCTCTCGTGGAATGTCTCCTATGCAAGACCTCATAACGATCGCCCGGCGACAGACAATTCACAGGTCGTCTGTACGCGTCGGTCGCAGCTCGCGTCAGAGTCACACCCGGCGGCGCGGGCATCGTAGAAGCAGAGTAGTCGTTCTGGTCCACAGTCCTGGAACTAGAATGCCGCGACCGCTGACGGCGAGACGTCGTCCTACGCGGGGAACTATGTACCTCGTCGTCTCCAGGATGGGGCGGCGAATCGGGCAGGGGTTCAGGCTCGGCCTTCCAGTCGATGGGATGGTCGTCGTACCGTCTTGATCGACGTGTTTTATGATCACCATTCACAGAGCCCAGATGTGATGTCCGCCCCATCTCCTAGCAGCCCCAGGTGTGTCGTTGGGCTCTGGTTGGTATCTCGATTCCTCGGGCATCCGTCCACCTCCACCAGAGATACTATTTGCCAATTCGTTGTGAGCTCAGTCAGGCCAGCTTCCCTGTCGTCGAACTAGCCAGCTAGGTAGCTGGTGTGCTTATGCTTTGTAACAAAGGTCGCCCTGTTTTTCAATTCAACGAAGAAGAGAAAAGTACGAGTAACAGGGCAAGTAGCAGCCCTGTGAGCCAGCAAACCAGTCAGGGCTGTCTGAGCTGCATCAAGCTACTGCAGCACACGTCGTTGACCTGGTTTTCCCCCCAGAGGCAGAAGGCGGGCAGTGCATACAACCACCCCCGAGCAGACCAAAGAGAAGACGGGGAACAGGAGCAATGCTGCTGCACGGTGAGAGCTTTTTGGCTGCCTGCGTCGGGCCGCCACGCTAGATATACCTTGCAGCTTCAAAATGCAGTTCAGTCATCTGTCGGGCCCTCAAACTATCTTTTCGTGGGGCTCCCCTCCCTCGAATTCAGAAGACAACCGGCTGGTGTTCTCTCCAACGAGCAGCCAGCCAGCCAAAGGTTGGTCTGCTCAGACCCCGCAATGGATGGAGACGAGAAGCACGAACGAGAGTAACGCCAGCCGTGAGGGGTGAGCTGTGTGTGTGCCTGAGGGTGATGGTTAAGTGGACGCCGTTGAACCTGACTTGCTTGGCCTGCAGTTTATGGTCAATCTCTGGTCAGGCTGACCTCACCGAGCGCTCGTGCGCTGCACAACCGTTGGACTTGACTGGACGGGCGACGGTGCAGGGGAGGGTAGGGCACGGTAGGGAGGGACGAAAAATGTGAAGGTCGGGCATAAACCTGCTGGACTACTCCGTAGGGAGTAGAGATTGGCTTTCTCGTCTCCAATCTTTCCTTTCTTTTCTTTTTACACTTTTCCTTGCTGTTTTGTGCTTAGCCCGCACTCTAGCCGCCAGCCAAGCGGTTAGAATTGCGACGAGGCGCCATCCATTTTCAGTCTGATGCTGGCGACAAGATGCGGTGGTTGGCCAGCCCGTCCAGAGACTGTCACGTCACGTGGGGTGTCGACGTCACAGCCCCGACTCCAAGACGTTCCTTTCCGTCATCTCTGGAATGCAAAGAGAAATGGGCCAAGAGGAAACCTCGGTTATAAAATACCTCGTCTATGGGTGTCCTCGTTCAACTGCATCAGAGGCGCCGTCGCTTCTCTCGCCACCAAACCCTCGGTACGGACTCCCTTTCTTGACTGCAAGCTTGTGAGTCCAGATGAGTCCAGATGACCAGCCATGGCTACTGCAGTTCACGTGCGACAAGCACACAGGCACCGAGAGTAAATGACGGCGCGGGGGCACGGCCCGGGCCATGTGTCGGATGTGGGTCTGAGGTCCCGGCGCTGCCCTCAATATCGCAGTGCTGCTCGGAGGTGCTTACGCGGGCGGAGGGCCTAGCTTATCACTCTTTTAAGGTAGAGGTGTATTACTGGGCGGCATGATGGGCAGCATACGCGCTTTGAGGGTTTCAAGGCCCCATCCAACTTAGCTAATGACTCATTGTTGGAAAATGTGACTGTTATTGGGCTATTTGTGCGACCATTTACTCACTATCCCGCCAACTTCGTCTGTCCTTCGACATTGAGCACAAAAGTGTGCAGACAATGGGACGAAACACGGCTCTTATGACGGAGCAACAGGATCTTAAAGTAAGAGACATGGTGAGTACGAAATGTAGATGCGAAAGCGCGTGTTGCGTTCCCCACGACAAGTTAGCCCGTCCAGCCGTCCAGTCAGTTAGCCTCCTCTTTACCACCAGCTCAAAGAGGAGCTGCCCACCGTAAAGAATTATGGCAGCACCGTTTTCCGTTAATCCCGCTGTAAACAGTCATGGTACAGGAGCACATGAAACAATGGGTGGACATCCAGGCAACTGACTTCAATCTTCGGGTGCTAGTCTCGCCATGTTTTCGGACTCTTGTGCGTATCCCGAAAAGCTCCTAGTTTTTAGTCCAGAGCCACCTTATGCTGTCTCTGGTAAGTTGAGCCAGGTCGTGGATGCGCCGCTGAAACATCTTATGGAACTAGGCCACTTCAGCTGTTTAAGAATGCCTGGCGACGCATCTCAGCTTCTTTAATAATTTCTGTTGTCAAGCTCAAGCTCGGAGCCAGAGCTGCATAATGCTCCACCTCCATAATTACTTCGTTGATCAATGCGTTCAATGCTTGCTGATGAGGAAGAATGGTCATCAATATGCTAAGCAGAGGTGGGGATATTGATGCACCCATGAGTAATAGAGCCTGGGAAATCATCGACAGGGCCCCTTGCCAGATGTAAGGCATATGGCCCGCGTGACTGCGAGGTCTTCCGGTTAGCACGGCGCCTTATGGGGTATCAAATAAAGAAAAGCAGGCGCCTAATGAGTAACGTACTGTTCCATTATATGTTCCAGCTGACGCACAGAAGCCTCTAGACACTTACGGCAGCATTCGCGAACAGCCGGGTCGAGGGCCGCTTGCTCGTCGTCCAATACAGCCAAAATATAAGGGCGATATATGATGGTTTTGCATGCGTAAAACCGTAGGCGGAGGACGGCTTGGATAGGATCATGCAGCATGATCCGGCTAAAGGGAAACTGCAAAGGCAGCGGGAGATTCTCATACCATTGAGTCAATTGGTAATCAAGCTCAGCCACAACAGGTTCGAGACTTGTTGTTGATGCCATAGAATCTTTGGAATAGATAAGCTGGCTCACGCGATTAAGTAGTCTGCGCAGGGCAATTTCTGCGAGAAAGTACCACAATTCGTCCCTACCCACTTCGTTCTGATCTTCATTTTCGCCTTCGAAGCCGCCTGGTAGGCCAATATTCTCTTCAAACTGCACCACACCGGAATGTGGCAAATCAAGCTCGGCCAGAAGGTCACTTTCAAAGAGAAGAGTGTTCCAATAGATCCTTTCCGCAAGTTCTCTTTGCTGCAGCGGTATTCTGTTGGGGGCCATTAAGAGTAGCTGCAGCTTTGTACCAGTCGTACAAAGCAAATTCCAAGCCTCAAGGGGTCGAACCAAGTAGAATAAGTATGCAGCTGCAAGTAGATGACATTGTGCTGCGAGTACATTGTTGGTCGTGATCATGCCAGGAAGCAGCGACCATGCCGCCGTAAAGTACTGCAGTCCGGGAGGCTCTTGAAGCGGCACAATTCGAGATATGCTCCCTCGCAAGCTTGCCTCTCCTAGAGCTAGAACAAGCAGCACGATGCAGCTCTCAGGGCCTTCTCTAAATCCATTAGACAAGGCTGTTCTGTATTGACTGCGCCAAGTATAAGGGTTGACGCAGGCATACCAAACGTTGACGCGATCGAAGAATGCCTGAATGTAAGCTTGCGTGTTGGAGAGATCCACACAAGGAGTCTTGGTCAACGTGTGAAGTGGTTCTCGTTCCATCTCCAGCTGAAGCAGTATTTGCGGATCATATGATCTAGAAACAAGGTCTCGAATAAGTGGCCATTGAAGCAAGTGCATCGTGGCATTTGTGTGGCTCTTTGGCATGGTTGAGATATTTGTTTTATCAGGCACCCTACTGCCCCATGTGCCTAAGCCACCATTGGGAATGGTTGAAGTCAAGTTGGAAGAGCCAGACAGCAGCCCATGGTCACCGCTGATTGCGGTTCCATTGCTTCTAGATGGTGAGTTCCGTGACACATGCAGGCCACTGTCCCGATTGGTAGAAAAATTCAACTGCAGGAGATTCTCAATCCGGTTGAGATGTTCCAGAATCAGCTTATCACCAGCGTCGAGCTTTACACCAGGCTCTCTATACACGCATTCGGCGCCCAGTTCGGCGCATAGTTTGCATTTTGGTTTGTTCCCATCACAACGTGATTTTCTAGAACGGCAGACTTCGCACTACAAATCCAAGTTCGCATGAGTTTCATGGGCAGTACGATGCTTGGCATCCGCAGAAATGTACTCACAGCTATAGTAGCCCTGCGTCGTGGATAGTCGACAACGGAATCCCCGAATTTTCTTTTAAGCGAGTCCAAAAACGAGTCATCGCCGGGCGTTGATAGCAGCGTTGGGGTATGTGCGTCTGAAGACTGAGATGGCAGTCGAGACTTGCCACCTGAATTCTGTACCTTGGTGCCTCGGCCAGCACCCATAGCGGGCTTCGCTTTGGGCTCTGTCAAGGTTTTCATGTCGCTTTCCATCTATCTGCAACCGAGTACTCCGTAAAACGGCGGTATATAGTACAAGCCGTGTTACAGAGACGCAGGGATTCGGAAATTTGCGAGACAGAAGTTGGGGCTTGGCACTCAGGGTACTCCGCAAATGAAAGTAGAGCCCTGCGTACAGCACGGCGGCAATGGAAGGTGGCACTGAAGGATTTTAAATTGCATATAATGGCACAACGGAGAGGTAGGTTCAAGAGAGTTTTTGAGTGGCAAGGCGATGCGTAGTTTGTTGGCGCGTTCGCCCATGACCGAGAAAAGGTGGTCAGCGATAAACGAACTCCAGCCGGTGAGAGCTTCAGGAGCTTAAACGGGCGATAGGTCCATATTTAGCATGACGGTAATATCTCGAGAAATACAGAACCCCCTTCACACAGTAGTATCTTCTGTGAACAAGCCACAAGCCACAAGCCTGGCAGTGGCAGTGGCAGTGGCAGAGTTTGAGCTTCGTCGCGGGTAGTTGGACTGGTGAGCCACTGGCATCGGCGAATAACCCGGAAGAGCGGTAGATGGTAGATATTAGCAGACAGAAGAATATTCAGAGTGCTTCAGGGCTCGGATGTCAGGTGTATTGGTTGTCGGTGCGAGCTGGCAAACGGCGCTTGAACGAATGTCATGAAGCGTGATGCGATGTGGTGCTGGGGTTGGAGACGGAGTCTGGATGGAGTTGAAGGCTTGAGCTAGATATTGGACCATGTACGTCGGACGTCAGGCGTCGGACTTCAGGCGATATGCACCAGTGGTTGGGATCTGCCGATGGCGTTTTGGGGACTACACTGCCTGCAGCATAAGAATTAGGAGCTGCTAGAGTATCGAACTACTTGAGTGCTTTCAGGGTTATACCTGAAAGTAGGCTGCACCCCAGTAAGCCAGTAGCTCTGCGGCTGATGTCTGGCACACCGTCCCGTACTCCGTACCTCCTCCGTACTTACTCCATCATTTAGGCGGCCAAAGCGCTAATGGGGGAAGTGCCAGCCTCTTCAGTGGCCGTCCGCCGCCGCACGCAGCAGAAGCAAGTCCATCCCCATCCAAATAGGCAAATTGGGTAACTAACTGCTTAGGGGCTTGATTAGCAATTGACATTTCTACTTTTACAGTCAAAGAAATACGCAGCCAAATCCCCACCCAGTGAGGATACCGATACCGTCCTTGTCGTCCCAAGATTCGGCACATGCTCGACAGCTCCCTCTAGTCCGTCAATTTTCCTCCAGCTTTTCATGCGACCAACCAAAGAGCAGTTCTCTCGTCTTGTTGCAGTCGACTCTTCCAATGCGCTGGCCTAGAACTCGAGTTCAATACTACCTGAACAGGACTTGGTCATCCCTATCGCAGGTTGAAGACAGTGAATATCTAAGCCACGCGGCAGATTTGCTATGTCTGCATATGGTCTCAAGTTTTTGTGGTCCTATGCTGTCGCAACCGCCCCTCAAGCGCATTCATATACAATTCAGCGGATTCATGTGATCAATTTATATACACAATATTTACACGAATAGAAGGCTACCATGCCCCTGCTTCACTCATTGAATATCACAGAGGTTATCTGCCCAGCAACATTAGCATACCCAACAAACTCCCCAAGTTTTCCCGACCAGGGATCTCGCTTGATGAGCACGACCCGACCATCATTCTGTTGGCCAACTGCAACCAGTGTACCGACCTTGTTGATCGAAAACTGGCGAGGATACCGTCCCCCACACGGAACTTCCTGTATCGGCGTGAGGTTTCCGGTCTGGGCGTCGATAGAGAAATTGATGAGGGTATCGGAAGGGATTCTAGTGCTGTTCTTGATGTCAAAGTTGGGGATGGACATGGCGGTTTCGTTCCGGGAAGACACAATCAGGAATTCGGAATCAGGCTAAATGCAATGAGACCGCGGAGTTAGCAAGTGGACCTGGAAGAACAATAGGTCATCCTTGATTTTATTTCATATCCCAGACTCTCTGATTGGATAAGCGGGGGAAGTTGGACATACAGAGACAGCTACTTCGGCGGCAGCAGCTTTTTCGGGAACGGGCTTACCCGCACCATGAGTTCCAATGGTGAAGAGTTCCTTGAAGTTGATAGACCCGCTGGGGTAAGTCACGTCGTAGCCGACGATGGTATTAGCCAGCTCAGTGACCAAGTACATGAAGGTTTTGCCATTGCGAACAGCAAAATTGACGTGGCGGGGGCCACTGCCTGGCTTGACATTAATAGGAGACAAGGCCTTGAGTTTGAGGTTGGCAGGTTCGATGATAGCATAGACGTAGATCTTATCGGCGCCAAGGTCGGGAACCACGATGTAATTGCCGGTGGGATCGAGAAATGTTTCATGAGGGTGTGAAGCCTCTTGTCGGTCTGAGATTGGACCTGGGTGACGGAGATGGTACGTTTCGGTTTGGACTAGGGAAAGGTGAGAAGGACCAGAGACATCCCAGGTGGTGAAGGCTCCGGAACCGCTGTGCGCGACGTGTTAGTCTCATTATCATCATATGACTCTACCAGCCAAGTCTCATCTTTTCGTCCCCCATCTTAGGCTGGAAACCCCCCCCCCCCCCCCTTTCC